>JARHVA010002192.1:1870000-2080000 GCA_037957365.1 Torreya grandis | reverse complement strand
CACATAAGAAAGGGTAGAAACCTTCTTATAACGGTGGTCCTTTCCTCCACAAGAGGAAGAGGAGGATACAAAATAAAGCCATGAAGAGGAATGCCAAAATAGGATAGTGATAGAGGAGTAGAAAATAAATGATCAGAACATACACATTGAGGAAATCACTCCCACATAAGGGGGAATCCAAGAAAATGAGAAGTGAAATATGGAAAATGAATAAGAAGGGCCAATATGAAGAGGGATGAAAAGAGATCATGAATTAGAGATCTCATATTTTGATAAAGAATTAGTGCTCTACACAAACCTAAATTAAATGATAATTCCTTCTCATATAGGATACAACAACATAGTTTTATAGATAGTCAATGTGGAGCAACCGCAAGAGGTATGGTAGGAAGTAAAAAAAAAGAAAGGTAAAAAGGGTAAGATAGAAGATGAAATGGGATATCCATCAAATATGCATTTTGGTCTTTAAAGCCCAATTTACTTACCTCACTTTACTATCATATGGTACAATCCTTTATCTATTTGGGTTCTTTTTCTAATCAGGTTGAGGCTTCGTCTCCCTGGTCTTTATTTATTGAGGATATTTTGACTCAAATTTTTAGTGGCCATCTTTATGGCATACTGGATGTATCTTTTACCACTATTTGGAATAATAGATGTCAGCCCTTTTTCTTTTGAAAAAATATATGTATGTAAGTATGTATGTATGTATGTACACACACACACACACACATGATAAATAACAAGCATCATGCTCCCTAAATCTATGACAATGATATAAAGTGTCATACACTCATATGCTTAACTATAACTATATTTGTAACCTATAGATTTGATCTTATAACTATTTTGCATATGCATTCAAGTGTGTATGATTTCATACTTTGAGTTTTTGAAAAGTTGCTGCATGTGAATGTCATATGTCCCCCATAATTTGTCTTAACATACCAATATTTGTCATGTGTTTGATTTTTATGATACTTTTAATATTTGAAAACCTATACTCTGTTATATAATCTGATTTTGCATTACTTGAATCTTTGCAAACTGTACTCTACATTTTTAAACCTTGTACTCTATCCCAAATCTATTTTTTTCTACTCATAAAGGCTTGGATCTACAAGATAAGCCCTTGTGATGCCCCTAATTTGAGATGAGGGATGTAGATTTCAAGTCACTCATCTAAAAATAATATTTAACTCAAATAATTCAATATATATTGATTTATCTTTTTTAGAAATTAATATAAAACCCTAAATAGATAAAAAATTGCATAAAATCAGAGGATAAACATAACAATAATTAAACATACTGATTTTGTAACTACTATAATTGGAAAGTATTCTAAAAATAGTAAACAATTATGAGAAATAATACTTGGCTTGAAAAGTAGTTGAGATAGATGTTTTGACAACTGCAAACTAGAAGTTTGACTGGGTTGACTATCGGGAAAAGGATCCAAGTGTCAAAATCAGCCAAAAATAACCTTGGATAATAGTGTAGACCCCTTTTCTAATAGCGTAGTGTGTTATAGTTCAAGGATAATGTGTTATAGTCTCAATAAAATTACTAAAAAATGATTTTTGGGTTATTTAGAACAAGTCCTATTCTAACTAAGGTCCAAATTTCAAGTCTTTATAGTTAATATTTTTTTCTTATAGATTTATTTTCCTCCAAAAAACTAGGTTTTCATGCTTGTAAGTTTTTGAATGAATATTGTTTTAACTATTTAGGGTTATGGATTTTAAGCCCTAGGTTGTGAAAGGTTCTGAGTATAGTAAATTAGGGTAAAAATATACAATAGATAAAACCACTGATTTGTAACAAAATTGACTTAATTTGACCTTTCTAAAAATAACAATAAATAATGTAAATAAGAACTTAGCTAGAAAATGATTGAAACAAGAGATCTAGAGGCTTAAAACTAAGACCTAGACTAGTCTAAGTGTCAAAAATAGGATCCAAGTGTCAAAAATCCTCCTAGATAGTAGTGCCCTAATTTGATAGTATTGTCATGTGATGCTAGTGTCCTTATTTTGGTGGTAGTGTCATCTATGCAGGATTGTGCTGAGCTTCTGGGTGCACCTATGTCTGGGTTTGTCAAGCTTGTTTCTACATGCACAAGTTCTAGATCTTTTTAGGTGACCTATTTTAACTAGTTTTATGAAAACCCCCAAATCTTCCATGTTACTAGGGAATCCAGTTGATACAAGTAGTGAAATATGTTTTTAGTGGGGTAGACTAGACATCCTCAACACCCTATTATGATGAGAGTTGTGTACATACCAATACTCTAAAGAGGGATCAATCCCAATGTAGTTGTCCCCACCTAAGTGTTGGTGCAAGTGCAAGTGAATCTAGTATGATTGTTGACTCGAGTTATTTGAATGTGCTTGAGACTAGAAACTTGAGTAATCTGAGCTTAGGAATGTTGTAGATGGTTGTATGTATAAGTAGGGAAAAATAAAGATTGATAAACTTGATTGTACACAAATTTTTATGAGTTTATATATGTAATTTGCATCTCATTTCCATCTAGTGGTTAAAGGGATAAAAGTAATGTATATATGCTATTCTAGTGCTTGTGTGGGTGTTAAAAGAGGTATAGGATGACCCTAGGTGGTTTTAGATTTAAAAAGATATTCATTGGTGGACAAAGGAGGGAAAGAACAATAGTGCCAAAATTGGGACACTAGCACCATGTGGTGCTACTGTCCCTATTATGGTGTTAGTGTCCAAGTGGGAGAATCTGAGGCACAAAGGGCCATGATGTCAAAATGAGGGTCTGACACTACTTTAGGGATGTCAAGGAATGCCCATGGCTTGCATTAAGGATGGATAAGTATGAAAATAGGCCCTAAGATAGGTCTAGGGATAAGCTATGGATGGGTGGTCTCAAGTAACACTCTTATCACTCAATTGTCATTTTTAGGTAATTACATTTTCCCCCATCATTTTAGAAATGCAACAAAGTAAAATGATTAGTATAAAGGAAAAAGAAGCATATTTAGATTTACCTAAGTAGTGAAGCCCTTGAATTTGGATTTGAGTATGTGAAGCATGATCCATTGTGTGTCCTACAAGTAAAATGTGCATAGATTAGTCCTTATTTAAGAGATATCAAAATCAAAGACAAAATGGAGTAAAGAGATAAAACTACATAAAGAAATAAGAGATAGGAAAGGAACAAATACACCTCACTGGGTATGTGAACTAGTGCATAAACCTAGTGATAACCTATGTGTGTACATGTATATAGTGATCAATCAGTGAATATCTTGGATTGAGTTGATGGCTTGCTCAATCCCCATGTGTAGGTGGCTCAAAAACTCAATCCAATTTTGACTCCACCATTACCCACCCCTACTTGGTGGATCATGACTTATGAATAGATTGGATTGGACTGATGGCGTGTCCAACCCTCTCATGTAGGCAGATAAAGAATTCAATTAGACTATGAATCCACCATTGCCCACATATCTATATTAGATGCATCTAAAACTAAAATTATCTGATGTAACTAGAAATGTCTAATTGGAGATTTCAGCTCTACGACCACTCGAGTATATTAGGTGGATCTAGGCTACTCAAGAATGCCAACCACTACAGATGGAGCAAGGCATGAATCTAGTGTGTAACCTAGAACATGGTGTTTGATGTGTACAATGAAGAGAATGACATGGAGTTTGTCATTTAATTTGATCAACTAGTGTATAAGTAAGCATACAAACATAATGTTTCATGCACATGCCCCCAAATCTGATATCTGAGCATATAGCCCTGAACTATACCTACTATAATTTTTTGGCCAATCTAGAATTTTCTAAAATAGAGGCTATTTAATAGTAGCACCATATCTTGGATAATAGTGTCGTGGTGCTAGTGTCCCAATTTGGATGTTAATGTTTGATTAGCATAATTTTTATATAATTGTAACTGATCTTTTTGTCATTGTTTCCCACTATGTTTTTCTGCGTCTAATTTTTGTATTCTAAACTTATGTGCTAAAAATTGTACTCTAAGTGTCTCTATGATAAACCCCTGTGCATGCCCCCTCTTTTGAGGAGAGTTTTGGTGCCTATGTAAGAACTATCCTTAAAAGGAAAATCTCTGCAAAATGTTTGGTAGTTGAAGCATATATGATATCTACATAATCAACTAATATAATGTGCAACCACAACATCAAAATGTAAGATAATTCTGAACATAAGTTTATAATGTGCAACATATGTTAGATATAACATTCATAAGGCTATCAAGATAGATATAACAATGTATATGAATAATAAATCTGAGTAATAACTGAGTAGCTATTGGTGTTCTAGATTGCACCCTAACTGAGAATGGGAATAATTTAGGTTCTTTTCTCAAATCTAGTTCAACATGGGATTGACCCTAGGCTATGGGTCACCTAATCTTGGGTCAGGCCTCCAGAGAAGACCAACTTCCTTCTGGATCAATCACCTATACTAAACCTAAACTAGCACTTTTTGGGAAAAGGGAAGAGAGATTAACAATAATATATGAAAGCATATAAAAGGTGATGCACCAAATATTTTGATCCTTTTACTCACACAATACACACTATATGATGTATTCAAGACTGTAGTAGATCACTCACATAAGTATTTCATAAAAAGGCATTGAATAGCTATCAACCTAGCGTGGGAGGACAATTATCCACTTCCAAATTGATCAACCAACTATATATTGCACTTAGAATGACCTGCGAGGATTACCAAAATAGTTTATGAAAGTGAGAAAACTCAGATAGAGGCAAGGAAAACATACATTCACTTGACCACATTAATGAATTCATAAGACACACTTCAATTCAGCTACAAAATGGAGGAATTTAGTCTTTTATTGCATCAAATAGGTGTTATAGTACAAATCTCAATAGAGTCTAGTCATACCAAAGAGATGGATCCATTTTAAGGCCTCGAAGCCTATACTTATATTAGAAGGGAATGAGAGAGATGGGGGTCATGTCTAGAAGGATCGAGAAGGGAGCATGATGACTAATCATCTGATATCGAGTTAGTTAGAAAAGATCACAATTATTTTTGGAAGGTGGCCATAACAACCATATTAATCCCTTTTAATCTATTACATTGATACTTCTTATGATTATAATGGTAGGATCAAGTCATTTTCAAGTTGAGTGCTGGTGTCAATGTAATTACAATAGCTGGATCGATTTGTTATGCTCATATTCTAGCAATGAATACTCCTTGTTGGTTCATTTTTTGGCATGTGAGAGTGGAGAAAAGGGTCATGATCATGCTACTATATTTGATGATGAACCCTTTGAAACTGACGTGTCTACCTCCGTGGTCTCTCCTTGAAATGTTTTCTTTGGTTTGATTTGGATCATGCTTAGAATTGGTTATTATGCATTTGCTCACCCTGGTTAAAAACTACCTTGTCAACTTCTATCAAAAACTTCCTAAGCTCACCTTTGTTTATTAGCCATCGACCATCTAACTTAGCTTCTTAACCTATTGACTCAATTCACACCATTTATCTTGCTTGATATATATGATCGTGAGTCATTGATCTACCCTTAACTTGTTAACTCTATACTTTCTCTATTTGATCTTAGATGTACAATCAAATGGTAATTGTTGATCTATTCGAACCCACTATTTGAATCCAAATGGATATATTATCATGGATTAAATTTGACATATGTGCTCCTATCATTTGATGTCCATATGACTATATTTAATGTCTACAAGACTGTAAAATTTTAGCTCCAATGTTTTATTTATTGTGTCTTAAATTTGATATCCTTGCGACTATCAATGACATCCACATGATCATCATAATTTAAACCCCAATGTTTTTTTGCTTGAGCTTTATTTTGATGTCCATGTAACTATCAATGATGTCCACGTGATTGTTAATGATGTTTGTGAGACCATCACACTTTGAACCCCCATGTATTTTTACCGTGTCTTTAAATTTAACACTCACGTGAACATCTCATTCTACAAGTCAACCTTTGAGACCTTATATCTTGAGTTAAAAATATCATCAAGACATGCATTTTGTAGAGTATGATCTAAGCACCAAGAGCATATTTTCCATGTGACCATTTTGGTTCTACAAGCTTCCTGAGCGTATTTATAAAATACGTAAGTAGACTGACTCATCCATTTTTTCATGATGCTTAATGATGGTTTGGCTCACTTATATTGGTGCAATGAATTATTTTCCTAATCTTTAAAGCTCCAATGAAATCCTAAAGCTTATGCAAGCTTGCCCATAGCCCTAAACTACTTAGACACCATGAAACTTGCTATGATCTTCCATCTTTCTCTCTAGACTCATCCCTTGAAGATCAATCAGATTATACTTTAAACTTGATTTAAGTGTTTCAAAATATTTACAACCAACTTGTTCTCTCCTCAAGTCATTTGGTCCTTCTTTCCATAGGAACTATGCTTATCTCTTCAATCCATGCTTGACCTCTAGAATATTACACTGCATTCAGGTAAATTTTATATGTGGGCCAAATTTAGCCAGCATCTTTAGTGACTCAGCTAGGTAGCATGCCTGCTATTCTTGAGAAATTGGATCATTTACATGACTCTTGGAATCATGAATCATGAAAAATTTGATTCATGGCTGAAAATAACCCTATGATTTATAAAGACAACAAATTCCACCGAAATAGGGAAAGACATAGAAAACAAGGAAGCTAACTAAACAAACCAAATGTGAAAACAAAACACTTATTTGGGATAAAACAAAAGCAAACCAATGTGATAGAACAACATTTAGAGAAAACAAGACCAACTCATTATGTGCAGGGAAGTTAGCTTCCTTAATAACAATATTTCAAATGTATCCAATTGACTGGGATAGGAAGCTTTTCACCATCCATTTTTGCAAGTTAGAAGGCATTATGGGATGTACAACTAGAGATTGTGTATGGACCAATCTAAAGGGAGTCAAACTTTATATGCCTTCGTGGATTAGCTCTATCCTCATCCCACTTGAGGAATAAATCTCCTTCTTTGAAACTATGTGAAGAAGCTCCTTTGTCAAAGGCTCTCTTCACTTTTGCTTGATGGCTTTCCATGGCTAGCATGGACTGATGTCTTTTCTCTTCCAGCTTCATGAGCTCAGCATATCTGATCTTCATAGGTTCATTCTCTAACAACTCAAGTTGGTGCATCAGTTCTAAGGTAGGAAATTAAAGAGAAATAGGCATTCTTGCTTCCTTCTCATATACCAGCTTGTATGGAGAGTTGGCTATTGCCTTCTTATAGGTGATCCTATCAACCCACATAGCTTAATTCAGCTCGAGGTGTCATGACCTCTGGTTATCTTCAATATGATCTTATTAGTGGATTTAGCAATTCTTATAATCTTCAATAGGATCTTATTAGTGGATTTAGCAAGACCATTTCCTTGGGGATAGTAATTTGATGAAGTGATAAGAAAGACACTATGCTAAACTACCCATTGGCTGATTTTAGACCCCATAAAGGCCATAACATTGTCAGAAATAATAGTTGAAGGGAATCCAAACCTAGTAAGTAGACTTTCATAGAAATCTAGAACATTGGACTTATTTGCTTCCTTCAATGCCACTACTTCTATCCATCTAGTAAAATAGTTTATGGTAGTTAGTATCCATTTATGTCATGAGATTGAAGGGGAGTTAATGAGACCAATAAAGTCTAATCTCCATTAGATAAAGGGTTAATTCAATGCAATTGGTTGGAGAGGTAGGGCTGTAAGTCTCACTTTTCTAACAAACATTGCACACTATCTACATTTCCTAACCCATGCATGATAATAAATAAATATGCTTGGCCAATAATACCAACCTATCATGATCTTGTGGGATGTGGTCCTTGTTGAATAATTCCATCTAATTTGTCCATCATGGAACTCTTCAAGTAACCTTTCCTTTTGGTGTTGTTCAATGCATCTTAACAACATGCCATTGATATCTTTGTTGAATAAAACACCATCAACAAGAAGGAAAGGAATGGATTTCAATATGAAATATCTCCTTCTTGAAGGGCTTAGATGAGAAGGATAAATACCATCTTGGAGGTATCTTACCATGTCTTGGAACCAGCTGGAAGGTGAAGTATGATCAGCTACAACTTTTTCATTAGTTGACACCATAACCATTTCATTGGCTTCTTATAGGTCTCGAGCTAGATGTTCACAAATTCATTTGCCTCTAACTAGCTTTGTGACTTTGATCTCCACACCATACTCTATTACCTTTATGATCCAACTAGCTCTTTTCTCATCTATGTCCTTATTTAAGAGAAACTCCTTAATGCTTGGATGGGCAACTATTATGTGTATCTAATTATTAGACACCAAATATTTAAACTTCTTGAGAGACCTTATAGCAAAAAGTACATGCATTTTAACAAAAGAGTACCTTGTTTCATATTCTTCCAAGCCTTGACTGAAGAAGGCTATTGGGTGATCTAAGGTTTCATGGTTCTACTGCATAAGAATGCCTAAAATGGTGTCAATGTTAAAATAGGTGTACATGATAAAATCCTTTGTGAAATCAGGGTTTAGGAGTGTAGGAGCACTAGCCATGGCTTTCTTAATTTCCTCAAGATTCCTTACTCCTTCCTTGGACCAGCTGAAGTTTTGATTCTTTTTTAGCATGGCTGTAAATGGCTTAACTAAAGTGGTAAAATTTGAAATGTATCTTTTGATAAAATTGATCTCCCTTAAGAAACTTTGGAAAGATTTTTTATGTTTGGGAAAATAAAGTGCAATAATTAAAGCTATTCTTTCAAGATCTATGCTTAAACCATGGTTTGAAACTATATGTCCAAGGAGATTACCTTCATGAACTAAGAAGACAAACTTCTTGGGATTTATGGATAGCCCAAATTATCTACACCTTTCAAACACTTGTTGAAGGTGAACCATGTGCTCACTTGCATTCTTTGAAAACACTATTATATCATCCAAATAGACTAGCATAAACTTGTTAAGAAGGCCCTGGAATGCCATATCCATGGCTCTCTAATTTTTTTCTCTAGCATTAGATAAACCAAAGGGCATCTTTCTATATGCAAATGTACCCCACTTCATGGTGAAGGCTGTCTTTAATTGGTCTTCCTCCTTGATCAATATCTGGTTGTAACCACTATAGCCATTCAACAAGAAGAACCTTTATGAACTTGCAACCAACTATAAAATCTATTCCATAGATGGTAGTGGATAGTGGTCTTTAAGGGAAGCCTTATTCAAGTCATGAAAGTTAACACATAGTCTAATTTCACCATTTTTTTCTATACTCAGACACGATTTTCCACCCAAATTAAGTCCTTGATTGGAAATATAATAACTAACTCAATGAGCTTATGAAGCTCAATTCTCATCAAAGGCTCAAGTTTAGGATTAATAGGCATTTGTCTTTATCTTACTGGATTAGTTTCATCTTTTAGATCAATGGCGTGTTGAGCTAGACTTGGGTCAAATCCCTTAAGATCACTATATTACCATGCAAATACATTAGCAAAGCTTGCACATAACTCAACAAATGCTTCCTTTTCTAAATAAGTGCACACCTTACCCAACTTTAGGTTCTTACCAGGTGTAACTTCCACATTGGCATAGTGATTTTACTTTGTTAACAAAGATGAATTTTATTTCCTTAGCTCATCATCACCACTAAATATGTTTTCAAGTGTGACGAATCCCTTGGGAAAATTATTTCTTTTCAATTGCATAATCTAATCACCATACTGCTACAAGTATTTTGATTGATTTCTTGAGGAGAACTCAACCTCTTCTCAAAAGAATATTATAATCTAATTATTATCTTTAAACACTTGCCAATTATCATTATTATTTAGAACAAAAGGCCTTACAACCATCTTAATGTGTGATTGGACCTTTTCATTTCTTACATCAGCTAGGATACTAAATTATGCCCCAATGGTAACCAACCTATCTACATGTTTATTCTCATATCTTGGTATTGCCTAAATGATGAAGGCTTAAAAATCTTTAATTAAGTCCCATAACCTATGCTTATAATATTTAAGCAATGGGTTTTTGCATACATTAAGACCTCTCACTTGGTGAACTATAATTTCACTATCACCAAAGACTTGTAAGGTATTGACCTTCATCTTCCTAGCCCATTGCAAACCATGGAATAGTGCCTCATATTCTACAACATTATTTGAACAATCAAATTGAAACTTAATAAATGAGAAGTATCTTTGATTTTCTAGAGAAATAAACATCATTCAAACCCTAGTACCATGCTTATTCCTTAACCCATCAAAGTACAATTGCCAAATACCATCAATAGACTCATCATCCTTTATCAAGGTTGGAATTGGTGCATCTTTCTCACAAAGGCAATAAACACCAAGTCCTTCAATTAGTTTATAATGATCATATTCATATGAGATAGAGGACCACTCATCAAATAACAAATATGGGATCCTGTCTAAAGGTGATTTAACTTATTCTACACTATCCTTTATTACCTTATCTTAGATGATGCAATTGGTGTTCACAACACTTGGCATATATGGTTTTAAATGTAACTGTGCAATAGGTTCAGAATGTATGGTTGCTTTGGTACCATACATGGTATTGAACATCAAATATGTCTAATTAGCTGATAAATATCCTCCAATATTTGATGTAAAGTCCCTTGACAGACACATGATAAAGTAGGGAGGTAAGTCCACCACCACTACAACCTACTGATTGGTGACATTAGATAAGCATGTAGTGTCAACATTAGATATTTGATGATACCTATTATCTTTGTTGGTGACTTATCTAGTTTTAATACCCCTTTAGTATTTGGTTTATAGACAAGACCAAGCTTATCTATAATTTGCTTAGGCATGACAATGCTACTGGCTCCACTATCCACCATACAGTTATGAACTAAACAATCACTAACTATCAAAGAGAGGTAGAAGGGAGGAGTTTTAATTGAATTTACCTTAGCTTCATTGATTTTTGTCATTTTGTGTACTCACTGATCTTGTTTCTTGCTTGGCTAGTTCAAGTTAGTTAAGACAACACCTTATTGCTCAATTGGTTTTGGAGACACCTTAAGAGCTAAAAGATCTTGGATGAGCATGTCTTTTTATCCTAGAATAACAAGGGAATCCACATGCTAATGTTGACATTGGATTTTTTCATCTGATCTATTATGCTAAATGAGGCTTCACTAACCTTTAGTTACATATTTTGAACCATTGGTTATTTGCAAATCAAAGGTATTTGAGGGAACTTCCCAGCCTCTGCATTCTAATTCTTCTATGTTATAGGGGAAAAAATTTGATCTGTGACACTCTTGGAAATAACATTAAGAGTATTAAAATCATTTCTTACATCTTAATATTCCTTAATGGCTCTTATTTTATCTCTAGTTACAAATACAACTTGACCATTCATGTTGGCAGTCTCACCAATTTGATTGAATGCAATATAATCATCCATTTTCTAGTTTACATTAATGGCATCAGGCTGGCCTTGAACTTGTTAAGCCTCTCCATTTGATGCAAAACTTGTGTCTTGGTACTGAACTCCTTAAAAATAAAACTCTTTTTGTGTCATTTATGTCATAGTAATGTTCTATGATACCATGTCTTAGTCCTGAACATCATTAAGGTTAGATGGCTGCCAAATTGAGTCATGCATAAAATAATTTTGAGGTGGTGTGGGAATAATAACTCTTGATGTGAAAGGTGCATTAGGATCAAGAGATGCATATGGTTTAGTTATATGGCTCCATGGGATTGGTAAGATGGTCTATTTTATCTGAAACCTTGATAGGGAGGCCTCTGATCTTGATAGGAGGTCTATTTCTATTGTTGATAAGACCTACCCTGGTATTTCTATCTTTTGAGATAAAATATTTCATTTCCAAAAGATTGTAATAGACTTTTCAAATCTCCATCTAGAGGTGACTAATTGGAAGGGGCTACAACTTAGGCTTTAGGATATGGAATAGGGGCTAATGATGGAAATTGAGGAGCTTGAGGGGGTGGGCAAGATTGTAACTCTAGGAATATAGGCATTGGAGGCCTAGGAGAAAGCTTACCAACTTGTATCAAACTATTTTATACTATTATGGTAACTTCATAAGAATTTGGCAAGGTGTTACCACCCATTGACTGTATCATCACACTGATATAAGAATTAAGGGCTTTCAAATAGTATAAAAAAACATATTCTAGGGATTGCCTAATCACTACAAGAAGCCTAGTCCATATCTTTTAGAACTTGAAGTTAAAATTAGACATAAACTCATGGGGAACTCTTTGAATGGTAGTCAGCTACTCAACTAAGGATAGGTGATCAAATTTGTCTTTAAATTGTTAACTAAGGCTGCACTTAACTCATCCCATGTAGCAATGGAAGTCAAAGGAAGATTTTTATACCACTACAATGCTTTCCCTTTGAAGGAAGCAATAATTAGTCTCATAGCCACATTATCTTGAGTAACATTATGAATAGAACAAAGGTTGGCAACATCCTAAATGTTCTCAATAATAGTTGTTTTATCCCATTCTCTAGAGAAGAAAGGGATACTCTTAGGGGAAGACACAGGGATGTCATCAAAATGGGCTAAATTAAATGGACTACCTACATTGAATGGAAGGAACACTTGATTCCTTGGTATAACCATTTGGGTAATGGGTAAAATATCCTAGATTAAAATAATAGGATGACTAGGAGATGAATATTGCTTTTGAGGATAAGGTCTTGCACTATTGAATCTAGATTTTTTATAAGAAGTAGAAGGCAACTCAATGAATTTAAAAGGAATACCATTACTAGCTGACCTTGTAGTAACCTTTGGCATGAGAATACTATCTAGACCTTTGAAATTTGAAGAATCTATAGCTTTTAATGATGATGGATCTCCTTTTCTACTATATATGTTCCTCCTTAACTCCAAATTTAAGCTATGCTAAGGAGAATGGTCCTACCAGGCATGTCAAAACTATTAGTGTTCTAGATTGTACCTTAGCTGAGAATGGGGATTGTTTAGGTTCTCTTCTCAAATCTAATCCAATATGGAACTAACCTTAGGTTGTGGATCACCTAATCTTGGGTTAGACCTCTGGAAAAGGCCAACTTCCTTTTAAATCAATCACCTATACTAAACCTAAACCAACACTTATTGGGAAAAATGAAGAGAGATTAACAATAACTTATGAAAGCATATAAAAGGTGATGCACCAAATATTTTGATCATTATACTCACATAAGACACACTATAAGATGTATTGAAGATTTTAGAAGATCACTCACATAAGTATTTCATAAAAAGGCATTGAATAACTATCAACCTAGCATGGGAGGGCAATTATCCACTTCTAAACCGATCAACCAACTATATATTGCACTTAGAATGACCTATGAGGATTACCAAAATAGTTCATAAATGTGAGAAAACTTAGATAGAGGCAAGTCAAGCATACAATCACTTGACCACATCAATGAATTCATAAGACACACTTAAATTTAGCTATAAAATAGAGGAATTCAGTCTTTTATTGCATCAAATAGGTGTTACAATACAAATCTTGATAGAATCTAGTCATACCAAAGAGAGGGATCCATTTTAAGGCATAGAAGCCTGTAATTATAACATAAGGGAATAAGAGAGATGGGGATCATGCCTAGAAGAATTGAGAAGGGAGCATGCTGACTAATCATCTAACATTGATATAGTTAGTAAAGATCATAATACTCTCTAGAAGGTGGCCATACAAATTGTATCAGTCCCTTTCAATCTATTGCATTAATGGTCATTATGATTATAATTATAGGATTAAGTCATTTTCAAGTTGAGTTCTAGCATCGATGTAGCTACAATAGCTGTGTCAATCTATTATGCTCTTATTCTAGTGATGATTGCTCCCTATTAGTTCATTTTTTGGCATGTGAGAGTAGAGAAAAGGGTCATGATCATGCTATTGGCTTTGGTGATGAACCCTTTGAAACTAATGTGTCCACCTCCATGGCCTCTCCTTAAATATTTGCTCTATTTGATCTAGATTATGTTCAGACTTGGTTCTTATGCATTTACTCACTCAGGTCAAAAACTACCTTATTGACTTTTGTTGAAAACTTGCTAAGCTCACTTTTTTTATTGGATATCAATCATCTAACTCAACTTCTTGACCTATTGACTTATCTCACACCATTGATCCTGCTCGGTATGAATGATCATGAGCCTTTCATCTACCCTTAACTTGTCAACTCTATCCTCACTTTGTTAGATCTCAAATGCATGATCAAATGATAACTATTGATATATTGGGATCCATTATTTGAATCTAAATGGATATTTACCATGGCTTAAATTTGACATCTACATTCCTATCATTTGATATTCATGTGATCATATCTAACATCCACATGACCATCAAATTTGAGCTTCAATGTTTTATTTGTTGTGTCTTAAAATATGATGTCCTTATGACTATCAATGATGTCCACATGACCATCATAATTTAAACCCAATTGGTTTTTTACTTGAGCTTTATTCTAACATCCATGTGACCATCAGTGATGTCTATATGATCATCAATAATATCTACAAGACCATCACACTTTGAACCCCCATGGATTTTTGTTGTGTTTTTATATTTAACCCTCGTATGAACATCTCATTCTACAAGTTGACCTTTGAAATCTTATATCTTGAGTTAAAAATCTCATCAAGACATGAATTTTGTAGAGTATGATTTAGGAACCAAGAACATCATTTTCATGTGAGTATAAGTAGAATGACTCATCCATTTTTGTATGACACTAGATGATGGTCTGGCTTACTTATACTTGTGTAATGAACTATTTACTTGATATTTAAAACTCCAATGAAATCTTGAGGCTTGTGCAAGCTCACATATAATCCTAAACTTCTTATACACCATGAAACCTACTCGGATCCTCCATTGTATTTTCTAGACTTATCCCTTGAAGATTAATCAAATAACACTTTAAGCTTGCTTAAAGTGTTTCAAAAGCTTTAAAAACAACTTGTTCTCTCCTCAAGTAATTTGGTCCTTCTTTCCATATAAACTTTGCTTATATATTCAATTCATGTTTAAATTCTAGAATATTGCACTACATTCAGGCAAGTTTTATATGTGGGCCAAATTTGGCCAACAATAGCTACCTAGGGGGATGGGGAATGATGTCTATCACGATACCCATGTAGGAAGGGGAGATGCATGAGGTCCCTCATGGCATCTAAAACTTGAGTGTGTAACAAGCAATAGACAAGTGTCATGGTCATGATGCATACAAGAAAGCATACATACAACACACATGAGGCATGAAAAGTAGGCCAAGGGGCCACAATACAAGGGATATGGGCACATGTCACTAAATCTAAGAAAGCAAGACATACAAGGACATGTTCAAATGTCCACATACGTAAACAAAAATCAAGTTGGACTAGAGACACATGGGAGGGCATGTTTAAATGTCTACATACATAATCAAAAAGGTACACACAAGGACATGGGCACATGTTCAAAGCATACATACAATGAAAAAAGTGGTGTCAAGCCATAGAGAAATGGCATATTCAAATGCCCTCAAATAGAATAAGCATATAGACACAATCAAGTCTAAACTACGAAAGCTATAAATGAAGTATGCATGAACATGTAATACTAATTTGTGTAAGAGATAAGATGTGCATAGGCTGAGTATAAAGTTTTGGTAGTAAAAAAAAAATTAGAGTAAGTGTAGCATGATCAATATCAAGATATAATAATGCTAAATCTAAGATGTAGAGTTTAGAAAGATGTAACCTGGTAATTGAAACTATGTATAGGGTGCCCCCAAATGGGTGAATATGTCAAATGAAAGACCCTTGTATCTATGTATATACCCCCAATGGGTAGATAATAGTAAATCTAGATTGGTGTATTAGACTTGAGTCCTATATTAATTTGCAAGCACTCGATAAGAATAAGTGAAACATGTACGTATGATAACAATCAACTATAATAAGATAGATAAAATATGTAGTGCCTAGAAAATATAAGAAGTGTAAACATGGCATTACATACAATCTATAATTTTGTATTTTATGAGTAAATATTTGAATGTTTTTGTGTTTTTAAAATATTATATTTTTTGGATATAAGCTATGTATAAATAATATTTAAATGAAACTATATACAAGGAATGAGAAATAAGGAATGTACAAGTAGGGAGGAATAATACTAATTGATGAGTCTCATGGGATACTGACTATCAATGTGGCTTGTGTCAAATAAAAAAATAGTGATTGTGCATGTTGTATGAAAAGGTAATTGAGGTCCCAATACTTGTTATACTAAGTGATTTATGGGTAACACTACCTGTGAAGTGGTGATAAGAATCTATGAAATTGACTATGGTGTCCTATGAACTATAGGGGTCTTAGGGAGCCATCTATTAGAAGATGATGTAGTTGGTAGAGGTGCCTTATGCTGAGAACTCTAATAACTCAATAATATTATTCTCAAGAGAAAAAGAGTAGAGGGAGGCCTTCTAGAATCTGTAATATATCTCTAATGTAGGGGTCTCTCTAATAATGGTCTCTATGGGAGAGTATGGATACATGGTAACACTATAAGAGTAGACCTCACCTACATTAGTTGCTCAACTGAAATTTATGGTGTATTGATAGGAATTATGTTCAAAGCTATAATTGGTAATGGAGTTGTAATTGGTAACTGTGGTGTGACTTCTTGTGGGACAGGTGGAGGATACTCATATGAAAGACCCTTAACTATGATCACCTGATTCACTATATTTAAGGCATCTGTGCATGGTGGATGGGATGGCTCACAGTTTCTATATCCATGGCCTACCAAATAACATGTCAAATGTGCCTACACTAGGTGCTACTAAGAATCTAGTGGTCACATGTTCTGGTCTAACTTGTAGTGGAAGTATAATCTCCCCAATGGAGCTCTGAACATGGCCACTAAAACCATGAATATTTGTGTCTATATGAGAAATATCCTATAATGAATACCCTAAATGCTATATAAGTGTGATAGTGTAGATGTTAATACTCGACCCATTATCAACCATAACATGATAAATAAGATGATGATCTATGTAGGCTCGTATAAAGAGTGCATATAAATCTAAATCATCATCAATGATCTCTTGCTCAGAGAAAGTGATGAGTGGTCTAGCTGGTATTAAGTATGGTACACACCAATAATATTATGTAAGGGGCATGCATCCTTTATTGTAGTGTGGTATGATGCTAGTGGTGGATGTGCCTAACATGTGTAGTGAACACCTAAAGTTCTGCCTACCTCAGTTTTTGAACTTTGGGTGCCTCTATGGGTATTCCCACATCAATTATGTTATCCTCTATCAAATCTTGTATCTTATGTTTCAAGGTGATGAATCTATTTATAGTATGGCTTGGTGTCCTATGATATTCATAGAATGCATTAGAATAATATATATTTTTTTAATAATCCATGTAATATACCAATATTTTATAGGAAGGAGAGTTATTACATTACACTCCAAGAGCTACTATAAAACACGTGCATTCTGGAAGGTTGGTAAAAACTCTTCTTGGAGGAGTTGATAAAACTAGGCAAGGAGATGGCTCTAAAGCTACATTAACTATGGCCTTTGGATCACTCTTGTTTTCAGTGGCCCTTACCTTATATGAAATCTTATTATAACTCTTAATAGTTTATTTTGATCCACTTGTATATTTTAGTTTACCCATAGAGAGAAGTTTGACTTCTCTTTCTTTCACTTTGTGGCATAAATATGTGAAGGCTGGAAACTTCTTAAACAAGATAGTTTCATTTAATGCTAGTAGTAGGCTCTATTTTAATATGTATTGGATCTCTCTATCTACCATGGGGCTAGTCATCTTTGCCAATATATTTTTACATTATAAGACGTATTATGTAATAGGCTCATTCAATTTTTGCTTTAGTTGTGCTACTGAAGCATATGAGATCTTATCACTAATGTTTATTGATAAGTGTGCTAAAAACATATCTTTCAATTGATTAAATGTGGTGATAGACTAATTTAAAAGATCATAGAACCATTGTAAGGCATAGTCCTTTATACTATGTGTAAACAACTTAGTGAGGAACCAATCATTAGACACATAGTCCAAACATGCTATGTGGAAATCTCAAAGATGGTGTTCTGGGTCACCCTTACCATCATATAGTGTAATCTTAGGTTCCATGAATTTGGATGGCAAAGGAGTTACCACTATGTGATGTGCGAAAGGTGTATGTAAAATAACATGATAAAGCAAGGCATGTGATGGCCTAATAGCTCCTTGTTCAAGATGAAACACCTTAGCCTATAGAGAATGAATCTTATGTATAAGTGATTATACATCTGGAGAGGAAGAACTAGCCATAGGAGGTGTAACTACTAATAAAGGTTATCATGTTAAAATAGGTTGTTATAAAAGCTACGTTAGCCACAAAGTAGGTGTAATAATGTTGTTATTTGGGGGAGTAGAAGATTGACCATTATTTAATTTGTTCTTTATTTCCATTATGGATTGTAAAATCTATGCATGATCATGGGATTGTTCCTGAAGTATATATCTAAAAATCCATAGAATCTCATCCTTGTTTATTATAAGATTTTCATTGTTAAGTGGTGGGAGAGTGTCCCAATTCCCATCTTGTATATCATCTTGATCTTGATTGTATTGTTCACATTTGGATGCATTATCATTAGAGTCCACATAATTAGGGTGTAAAGGATCAATGATGGGAGTTATAACTGGTCCCTTGTCCATGGTGTAAGATCGAATGGAAAGAATATAAGTATGCTCAGTAGGATTTTTGCTAAGCCTAACACTTCTTCTTAAGGGAAAAGAGACAACTTTTTTAGATGTCATATAGTAAACAAAGTGAAATAGGGTTACTAAAATAGAATGTATGAAATCTAAAAAGCTTAACACAACCAATGAAAATAGGAAAAATAAGGATACAAACCCATGTAGAATTTGGGTTTAGGGTTTGAGTAGTATTCAAAGTAAGTCAGGGTAACCAAATGTTTTAACTATTTAGTGTTATGGAGTTTAAGCCCTGGGTTGTTAAAGAGTCTAGGTGTAGTAAATAAGGGTAGAAATATGTAATAAATATAGCTATTGATTTGTAAAAGAATTGAATTAATTTGACCTTTAAAAAATAATAATAAATAATGTAAATAATAACTTAGTTGGAAAATGACTAAAATGGGTGATTTCAAGGCTATAAATTGAGAAAAAGGGAGGTCTAAGTGTCACAAATAGGATATAGGTGTCAAAACCCCTCCTAGATAGTAGTTCCCTAATTTTATATTAGTGATATGTGGTGTTAGTGTCCCTATTTTGGTGGTAGTGTCCTTTGTGCAGGACTATGTCAAACTTTTGGGTGCACTCATATCTAGGTCTGTCAAACCTATTTTTGTGCGCATGAGTTCTAGATCTCTTTATGTGACCTATTTTGATTAATTTTATGAGAAAAACCTAGTCCTACATGTTTCTAGGGCATTTGGTTGATACAAGCAATGAAATGTGTTGTTAGTGGAGTAGGTTGGACATCCTCAACACCCTGTTATGATGAGAGTTGCCTACATACCAATACTCTACAGAGGGATTAAGCTCGATGTAGTTCTCCCCCTAAGTACTAGTGTAAGTGAAAGTGAATCTAGTATGATTATTGACTTGAGTGCTATGAATGTGATTGAGATTGAAAACATGAGTAATCTGAGCTTAGGAATGCTATAGATGGTTGTATGCAAAAGTAGGGCAGAATAGGGATTGATAACCTTGCTTTTATAGAACTTGTTCTAAGTTTATATGCGTAATTTACATCTCATTTCCATCTAGTGGTTAGAGGGATAAAATTCATGTATATACATTATTTTGGTTCTTGTGTAGGTGTTAAAAGAGGTATAGGCCAACCCTAGGTGGTCTTAGATTTGAAAAGATATACGTTGAAAAGGAGGGAAAGGATAACAAAGCCAAAATTATGACATTAGCATCATGTGGCACTACTATCCCTATTATGGCACTCATGTCTAGGTGGCATAACCTAAGGCATGAAGGGATTGGATGTCAAAATGAGGGTTTGGGACTACTGTAGGGATGTCTAGGGATGCCTGTGGCCTGCACAAAGGCTGAGGAAGTGTGAAAATAGGCCCTAAAATAGGTCTAGGGTTAATCTAGGGATGGGTGGTCTCAAGTAGCACTCTTATCACTCAAGTGTCATTTTTAGGTGATTATAAATACCATGAGGAAAATGGGTTAATGGGTTTGATGTGATGGACATGTGATCCATACTTTGTGTGGGCACACTACCTACATACCAATACTCTAAGGAGGGATCAAGCTTGATTTAATTCTCCCACCTATGTGATATGTGTGAATGTCTTTGAATGCTAGAATGCTTGAGTATGAATGCCAATTTGAATGATTTTAGTGTGAATTGAGACTAAAAACCTTACTAAATCTAAGGTCTAGGCAATTATGGATGGATCTAAGCAAAAATAGGGGTAAATAGGGATCAATAACCTTAATTTGCATAGCTTTTTCTAAACTTATTCATGAGAATTGCCATCTATCTCATAAATGAATGAAAATGGTCTTTATATAATGTTTTGATGCTTTTTGAGACATGAAATAAGTCTAGTCCAACCCTAAGACACTTCAAAAAGTGGAAACATATCTGTTAGGGGCAAGGGAAGCTAAGGGTCAATAACACTACCCCCTTTGCCAAGAACACATTGTGTTATAGAGTGACAGGTCTACGCTATTTTTTAGGGAGTTGGCATATGAGAAAAAAGATCAAGGATGCCTAGGTGATGTCTCAATTTAGCTCTTGGTATATTTAGGCATAGGATAGATGCACATAAAAGCTAGAAAAGGATCAAAAAAGGCCCTAAGATATGTCTAGGGCTAAGCTAAGGATAGGGTGGTCTCAAGTGACACTCATTGCATTAAAATGACATTCTGTATGACTACATTCCCCCTCCCCCCCCTTATTCTAGAAATTCAACAAATAAAAATGACTAGGATAAAGGAAAGAGAAACATACTTGGACTTACATATGAGGTGAAGCCCATGAATGTGAATATGAGTCTACAAACTTTGATCGATTGCATGTCCTATAAATGAAACATATATGTATCAATCTCTACTTAAGAAATATCAAAATCAAAGACAAAATTAAGAAAATACATGTGAGAGAGAGGAAAGGAATGAATACACCTCACTGGGTATGTGAGCTAATGCAAAAACTTGGTGAAATCCTATGTATGTATATATATGGTGGTCAAATGGTGAATATATTAGATTGAGCTACTAGATTTCCCAATCCCATTATGTGGGTGGATCAAGAACTCAAGCTGGCTTTGACTCCACCATTTCCCACTCTTGTGTAGTAGAAGATGCTAAAACTAAAACTGTGTGGTGTCATGAAGATATAAAAGATGACTTTAGGCCACTCAAGAACTTTGAAATGTAAAATGTCTTAGAATACACTCAGGAGATCAGGAATGTCAATCACTGTAGATGGAATGAGGCATTAATTTGTTGTAATCCTAGTGCATATGGTGTTTGAAGTATACAATGTAGAGAATGACATGGAGTTGTCATTCCATCTAAGAAAAGTGGTGCAAAATTGAGGATATGGAAATAATGTGCCATGCACATGACCCTAATTTTGATATATGTGCATATGGATTTTGGACTAAGTTATAATAATATGTGTTTGTGCATATCTCAAACTAAAACATTAGTGATCATGACGTGCATGATACCCCTAATCTAAGCAAACATGTGTAATTTTATGTAAAAACTAAATATATATTAGGCATATCTAATAATCTATGACTGAGATTATGTAAATCTAAATTGTACCTTCTATACCTTTATAATAATTATGGAATTTTGTATTTTTTAGGCTAGTGGGTAATAACATGGTAGGTGGACTATAACACATTGTGTTCCTAAAAGTGTACTGTGCTATTATCCAAAAGTGTTGTTTCTAATAAAATATAAGACTGATATGTGTAAAAATGTATTTCACTATATTTTCTTGAGTTCAAGCTCTGTAATCTGTGTTTGTGTGATAAAAACTATGTTTTGAGTGCAATATGATGACATGATCTATGTGACAAACCCCTTTGAATTCCCCCTCTTTTGAGGGAAGTTATTGAACTTCTATAATAATTATCCTAAAAAAAAGCTATGCATCATGTGTGTTACACTAAAATATATGATATCTATGTGACAAACCAATATAATGTGTATACATAACATCAAAATGTAAAAGAAATTGAGCATAAGTTAACAATGTATGATGTATGTTAGATCTAACATTCACAAGGCTATCAAGGTTGATATAATAATGTAAACATGTATATGAATAGTAAATGTGAATATAATATGAGTAAACTACTTGGGGGGATGGGATGCATGAGGTTCCTCATGGCATTTCAAACTGGATGTGAAAGCAACAAGCAATAGATAAGTGACATGGACATGACACATACATGAAAGCATACATAAAAACACATGAGGCATGCAAAATAGGCCAAGGGGCCACAATACAAGGGATATGGGTACATGTCACTAAGTTTGAGAAAAGACATATATACAAGGACATGTTCAAATGTTTGCATATACAAAAGATCATGCAAGTTTGGCTTAGAGTCAAATGGAAGGACATGTTCAAATGTCCACATACACAATCAAGAAGCATACACAAGGACATGGACACATGTCCAAAGGATAAAAGTAATGAAAGGACAATGGCATATTCAAATGCTCTCAAGTAGATGTAGAAGTAAAAAGGCAATAAAATCTAGACTCGTAAAGCTAGAAATGAAAGTACACATAAACATGTGAAACAAATCCATATAAGAGTAAAGATATACATAAGGTGAGTCTATAATAGTAGTAGTCGGTGAAAAATCAATGCAGTATATGATGGTCAATATCAAGATATAATCAATGCTAAAGCTGTGATATAGAGTATAGAAAGATATAACCTGATAAACTGGAAGCTGTGTGTATGATGTCCCCAATGAGCTAATATATCAATGTTGAATTGGTGTATATGTTTATGTGCCCTTGATGGGTGAATAGTAGAAAATTTGGATTTGTGTAAAGGATTAGAGTCTTATAGTAATCTATGAACACTTGAAGGGAATAAGTGAAAAATTTATGTATGATAAAACTGACCACACAAACATAGATAACATAGGTAGTACCCAGAAAATAGAAGGAATATAAACATTGAAATGCATACAATATGAAGTTTATATTTTCTAAGTAATATTTGAATGTTTTTGAACATATTATACATTTTATTTTATTCTATGTTTTTTGAGTATAAGCTATGTATAAGCAACATGAAAATTATACCATGTACAAGGAGAAAGATAAAGGAAACCATGTACAAGTAAATTGAAATAATGAAGTTATGTACATGTAGGCTGGAAATGAATGAAACTATGTACAAGTGAAGTGTTATGGATTAGAATCAATGTGGTGGTAAGGAATGGCTCTAGAATCCCAACATGTCATCGATGGTATGCCTATGTGTAACATAGGTGGCATCTTTGCTTTTTGAATTGTCTATACCATAATATTATGTGTTTTTCCAATCATCTTCTTCATCTTGATTATCAGTTTTTAGTTTATTGATTATGATATTTCCATCTAAAACTATATCCACTAGAGGTATTTTTAGAGGTAAAATCATTAAGAGGGGGGGGGGTTGAATTAGTGATGTTATATATTTCAAAACTTCAAACTCAAACCTTGAAACCCTTAGATATACACCATAAGCAATCAAGAAGCAAATAACCCACTTATAGTAATGACATGAAAGATAAGCAAGATAACACAATATTTATGTGGGAAACCCTCTTGGGGGAGAAAAATTTCTCTCAAAATTGCAAGCACATGGAATAGTTGTCCTATATAATGATCACAAACATGAAACTTTGGTGAAGCACCCACTTCACAAGGAGCACCAACCCCTAAAGATGACAAACACCAACTTACCTAAGATGTTGAGCACCAACACAACATCTATGAAATGAATTTTTTTCATAACTCTAATTGTTTCTCAATTTAATGAAGAAACTCTTCAAATAAACCTTGTTTAATTCTCTTCACTCATTCAAACCACCACACACAATCAACATATCCAAAACCACCTTTCGGATCAATCTTCACACCTTTACTTATTCTCATGCATCAAACCTAAAAATTCAACATTAGAATCATAACCACAAGGTCATAAATATAGTCACACTCTAATATTCCTCTCAATACATCCATAAATCTCTCATATACTTCACAAATATTTTTATCCTATGCATACTCTCCTAGTACCCTTCACAATTCAAGTTGGGTTCTTATACCACCTTCAAGTATAACACCATTCCTTGTCAGCCAAAGTACATAAATTCATACTCAAGTCTTTTATCACCCTATAAATAAGATCAAATATATCCAAATATGTCTTCCAATTCATGAGAATATCATACATTAGTCATATAGACACTCTATTAGGCCTAAAGGTCCTCATATAGGTCTCAAGGAGACCTATCCCCCATTTAGCACTTCACCGAGTAGATAAGCAATATAAAATCACTTATAAACACATGGGTCCACTATAAATGACCCCTAGAACACCCTCAAATTATTACATCCATCCATAAATAACTCTACATATGCAAAACCATTCACACATTTCTCTTATGCATGAAAAACTCAAAAGTAAATGCAAATATAATTTTCAAGCATTGGTTGACCATCAAGATGGATTGTTCAAACCTCAAAAATTGGCATAGATGATCCTCATGGAGTCCAAAATACACTTTAATATAAAATTAACCATAAAATATCTAAATAATATCAAAACCAATCAAAAACTTCTCAGGTTTTTAGAAAATAAAGGTCAAACACAATCAACTTTAAACTGCAATAAATGCATTTGTACTCATAATCAAATCTCCAAACTAATTTTTATGGATATCCATGGGATTCCTATACCACTTTTCCTTTTACACCATCATAAAATTATTCCATATGCTCAATATATAGATTAAAAACTCATCACTGGTTTTCCTTCACAAATTTGAATTTTCAAATTCCAATGATCACTTTTTCTCACAAAACTAGGTATGGAAAATAGAACAATATGCCTAAAAGGCCAAATTTGAATTGCTATAACTTTTGATAGGTTCCATATCAAGATCTTAAATTTAAAACATATTAACTAGGCACAAACATGATCAAATCCATATGACCAACTTCCTTGGACACCACCACATGTGCTAGATATGACATCATTAACTTGCTCACTTAGCCATATTAGACACTTAGACAAGGTTGAACTAGTCAACCCAAAGAACAACCAAATGAGTTCCTTTCACCTAAAAAGGTACTCTAATCATACAAAAAACCTCATATACCCTCTAAGGCAACACCACACTTATCAACAATCTTTAACAACTATCTTAATTAGCCACATACTGAAGATTCATTAAAGGGTACAAGAGCACACTTTGTCATTGATTTTGCTGGCAACCATGGAAGCACATGAGAACCCTTATCCACATTAGAGACACCAATTATCCATAATAGGACATCATTGAATAAACTCCAATGAAGTCCCCCTTTTTCATTGATGTCAATACTCACACAAGGCAATGCATTGACTTCTTTATTCCTCTGTAAACACATTCTCCCCCTTTGACACAATGACAAAGTGGGCTCATCTTCTAATCCTAAGGACCTAAAAAAATTTAAAAATGTTTTCAAATTTGACATCAATAAAGGATCACCTCTGAGAGATGATGGAAGCTCCCCCTATCTCTATGCATACTAGTCCTTTACCTTGAGCTTTTCAAACAAGTTCCAAGACTACACTCTTCTTTGATCATACTATTATTTATGAAGAAAAAACACACTAGATAACCAAAAAATACTTGAAATCACCTTGATAACACTAAGAGGGACTTCCTCTAGGTCATCTGAGCTTAGGCACCCCTAGAGCACCTTCAAACCACCATAAATCATGATGAAACAACACACCTGCATTTATACCTTCTTTCTCAAGCCAACCCCATTATCACCAACAGATGTTTCAAGCCATACTCAAAACAATAAATATTTTGAAAAACAACCAAAACCCTCATATGATAATAAATATACCTTGGTATTTTTAAGAAAAATACCAAAAAGACCACTTCTTCATACTAGCCTTACTTAGAGTCCTTGTAGTCCTACCTGGAACATGCAAAGCTTATAAATTTATTTGTATGAACTTTCAAGGATTAAAATTTCATATCTAGAGTAAAATAATTTTCCCCCTTATTCATTCCAAAATTAATCATCCAAATCATCTTCTAC
The DNA here is from genome assembly GCA_037957365.1 of Torreya grandis. Classification (NCBI taxonomy): domain Eukaryota; kingdom Viridiplantae; phylum Streptophyta; class Pinopsida; order Cupressales; family Taxaceae; genus Torreya; species Torreya grandis. The sequence goes on along the minus strand of JARHVA010002192.1, from coordinate 2,053,572 downwards.
ACCATAGCTCCTTTGTAAATTGACCTATCAATTAAGCATCTATTTACCAAAATATTCAATCATAGGTCAAGAAATATACTTACAGATGACTATGGAAATTTTTTTGAGCACCCATTTGTCCATTTCAATATATTAAGAATACTTATGTCTCAAATCCTTTGGGAAGGCCCTCAACTCACATGGTGCAAAAATTAGGGCATCAAGATGAAACAAGGTCAATTTACCACCTTCTACTCAACATAAATTTATAAAACTTCTTCCACATCTTGAGGTCATAAATTCATACTTATAGGTCAAATTATGAGGTGAAAATCCTTATGGAACATATAAAACCATGAAATGGTCTTTAGCCTTCTAGCCTTCATGCATAATTTGTCATACCTAAGAGCCTTCAAAAATCTTCAATTTGTCTTCAAGATACCTTCAAACCATAAAAACACCTAAATCACATCTAAATAGAGTCATCACACCTTTCTATTCCACTAATATATTTTAACAAATCACAAATCATGTTTTGACACCTAGAGACCTCCATTCCCTACCTACAGACCTTGCACACACAACTGCCACTTAGCCAAAACACCTTAAATAGGTAATGGCATCATTTTTACAACTTAAATTCATCTCATATACTTATATATATCAAAATAAACTGATCTCATCTCTCTCTTGTCTTCAAAGACCTCAATAATATTAATTTTACAAGTTGAGCTCTCAGCAGACAATAAATACTGACCAAAATGGTCAAACTAGACAAATGATCACAAATGAATCTTTTGACCAACTAAGCACATCAAAACTATTGGATTAAATTTATACAACATATTTATATTCTCTAAAGCAATTAAACATTCAAAATTCATCATTTGACCAATCAATCAAAGCAAGAAAGATTGATGAAAACTCACCTTTAGGACCAAAAGCCTCGAAAACAACATAAGAATACACACTTGCTTCTTCAACATAATGGTGTAATTTATGAAACATAAATATAGACATATATTTATCATGTTTCCTAGAATAATTTGAATTTAGGAGATGCCCACATCTACTCATATTCTCTCTCCTTCTTGGACAACTTGAACTGATGATTCTTTTTCTTCTTCTTTTGCTTGACTAAATAAACTTGTTCATCATATTTATCACTTTCCTTTTCTTATAGGATGGTATTGAAAATACATGGAGAAAATAAATATTATTGGCATACCTTTTCAATTGAAGTATTACTTTCATATTTAAAAGCATCAACACTTGATAATATCAGCTGATATTCTTCATAAGAGTCTTGCTCAACATCATTAGTTTGTTCACTTAAGTTCATAATACCTCAGGAAAAACTTCAAATAACTTGGTATAATTATTATTAACATGAGTAAATAATGAGTACCCTTGATATTCTTTAGCCTATGTAGCATCTTCTACCATAACAAATAGTCCACTTGGACATGCAGACTGGTCATGGCACATACTTTCCACTTTTGGTTTCCATATTATAACTTGCTTTCTACCTTGCATTATAGAAGGTTGAAAATACTTATTTTGACTTAATGTCTTTTGATTGAAAAATTTAGCAATGTGATCAATTCCTAGATAATTGTAGTAAACCACTCTTCTTGATGCAAACTCAGCTTGTCCAACTTTGTTAAGACAAAATCTTGCAATATGTCTTATGTCATGACAACTATAACACTCACTTTGACTCATAATACTTGATTGATGATTCCATTCATAGTTCTAAGCAAACTCATTCCTGGTAGGTCTTCTACATTCTTTAGCCTTATGACCAAATTTATTACAAGTGTAGCAGTAACCATTAAAGTTTACATACCTCATTGTATTTGGTTGTTTAATTTGATTTTTCTTCCTTCTATTAGCACTTCATTCTTTGACTGATTATTTATCTTCAAGGTCTAATTGTTCTTGTTCACAATAGTATTCAAATCATCTTGAGTAGTGTTCTTTTGTTATTCTATGTATCCAAGACTACTTTTGTCATTTGTATATTTTTGATTACTCAAAATTTTATCTAGATAAATTGACCCCTTATCAAACTTCACAAATTAATTCACTTGACTTGAAGTCTTTTTCAACTCATATCTTAAATAACTAATCTTAGTCTCATACCTTGAAATTTCAAATTCTTTCACCTCTAAGCTTGCATTCATAGTCTCTAACTAATCAGTAAGAAGCTTGACTATATTTTTATGCTCTTTGAAGTCTTCATCTATTCTTGCTTCATACACACTAAATTTCACCTCATAGTCCTTCATTTGAGACTTCAAATTCTTGGTTTTCTTCTTCTCAATCTTCAGATCTTCAAGGGCATTTATCAACTTAGTCTCATAGTTTACCTTGTCTTCTTCATCATTTATATCACCTAATCCACCTCCAAACCATGTGAATTCTTCTTGATATGATAAAATACATTCTTTAACCATGAAGAGACATTCATATTTAGCATAACCATCATCTTTATGAGCATTCTCAGAATCACTACCATCATTCTCATCAGATGAGTTGCAATATACCTTGGTGTAGAGACTCCTCTTGTCCTTGCAAAACTTTTTTTGGCCATTATAATTTTTGAAATTATTTTTGCTGTTATCAGACCTAAATTTATTTTTGTCATCATCATGATCTTATTCATGTTCTTCATTATCATTTCCCTTATGCTTATGAGGACACTTGTTGGCAAAGTGACATATCTCTCCACAATTGAAACATTTGAATGGAAGTTTACCCTTATATTTGCCTAAACCTATTTTCAATTTTATTGTAAATAGAGCTATTAGTTCATCATCATCAATATCAAAATCCTCATCATCCTTGACCTTCTTACCTTGGTAATTCTTTTTTAGCTTATTTTATACATTAAAATATGCTTCTTTCTTTGGTGGTTTATCCTCATTGACTCTCATCTCATAGGCAAAAATAATGCCATGTAATTCATCCATCTTCATTTTGGTAAGATCATGAATTTCTTCTATAGCAAAAAATTTTGAATCAAATTTGAAAGTGAGAGACCTTAATACATTTTGTACTAAAGTTCCTTCTTCAATATCCTCTTCCATGTTTTTGATCATGTTCACTACCTCATCAACTCTTAGAAGATAGAAAGCCACAATATCCTCTTCCTTCATTTTGTGATTTTCAAACTGCCTTTGGTAGGTTTGTAGTTTGGTCAACTTGAATTTTGAATCTCCTTCATATATGATCTAAAATTTATCCAAAATATCCTTGGAATACTTGAAATGAATCACCTTGGTGAAATCAACCTCTGAAATACCACAAATGAAGCATTCATAGCTTTGGAATTGTTCTCACTCAACTTGTTGTTTGTAGCACTAGTTGGAGGAGTAGGTGGCATAGAATAACCATATAAAATAGATTACCAAGTTTCAAATCCCAAGGATATGATGTAATTCTTCATTATTTCACTCCAAAATGCATAATTGGAGCTAATTAATAATGAAGCTTTCTTAATAGAGAACCCTTGAGAACTTGCCATTGTACCTAAGATCACCTTCAAGTGGTTAACATTACAAAAGAAGGTATGGATCTGATACCAATTTTTAGAGGTAAAATCACTAAGAGGGGGGTGAATCAGTGATGCAAAATATTTCAAAACTTCAAACTCAAACCTTGAAACCCTTATATATACACTGTAAGAAATCACGAAGTAAATAACCCACTTATAACAATGAACATGAAATATAAGTAAGATAACACAAGATTTATGTGGGAAACCCTCTTGGGGGATAAAACCCACTCTCAATCCTATAAGAACACTGAATACTTGTCCTATATAATGATAAAAAACATGAGACTTTAGTGAAGCACCCACTTCACAAAGAGCACTAACCCTTAAAGATGGCAAACACTAACTTGCTTAAGATGTTAAGCACCAAGATAACATATATGAAATGAATAATCTTTAGAACTCTGATTGATTCTAAATATGATGAATAAACTTTTCAAATCAATCTTATTCAATTCTCTTCACTCTTTCAAACCCCCACACATAAGCAAGATATCCAAAACCACCTTTTGGATCAATCTTCACACCTTCGCTTATTCTCATGCATCAAAACTACAAATTCAACATTAAAATTATGACCACAAGGTCATACATACAATCCACACTCTAATATACCTCTCAAGTCATCCAAAAATTTCTCATATCCTTCACAAATCTTTCTCTCCTATGCATACCCTCCTAGAACCCTTCACAATTCAACTTGGGTTCTTATACCACTTTCAGGCAAACCACCACTCCTTGTCAGAAAAAGTACATAAATTCATACTCAAGTCTTCTATCACCCTCTAAAAAATATCAAAAATATACAAATATGTCATCCAAGGCATGATAAGATCATACATTAGTCATAGAGACACTCTATTAGGCCTAAAGGTCCTCATATAGGTCTCAAGGAGACCTATCCGCCATTTAACACTTCACCAAGGAGATAAGCAATATAAAATCACTTCCAAACACATGGGTCCACTCTAAATAACCCATAAAAGACCCTAAAATGATTACATACATCCATAAACAACTCTACATATTCAAAACCGTTCACACCTTTCTCTTATGCATGAAAAACTCAAAAGCGAATGCAAATACAACTTTCAAGCATTGATTGGCCATGAAGATGGATTGGTCAAACCTCCAAAATTGGCACAGATGATCCTCATGGATTATAAAATACAATAAAATATAAAATTAACCATAAAATATGTAAATAATATCAAAACCAATCAAAAAATTCTTCTTAGGTCTTAAGTAAATAAGGGTCAAATACACAGTCAACTTTCAACCAAAATAAATGCATCTATACTTATAGTCAAATCTCCAAACTAATTTTTATGGATAGCCATGGTAGTCCTTTACAAAATTTAATTTCACACCATAATCAAATTCTTTGATATGCTCAAGATATAGATTAAAAATTCATCATTGGTTTTCCTTCACAAATTTGAATTTTCAAATTCCAACGATCACTCTTTCTCACAAAATTGGCTAAGTATGGAAAATAGAACAATATACCTGAAAGGCCAACTTTTAACCACTATAAGTTTTTATAGGTTCCTTATCAATATATTAAATTTGGAACATATGAACTAGGCAAAAACATGATCAAATATATATGACCAACTTCCTCTGACACCACCACACATGCTATATATGATGTCATCAACTTGCTCACTCAACCATCTGAGACACCTAGACAAAGTTGAACTAGTCAACCTAAAGAACAACCAAATGAGTTACTTTCACTTTAAAAGGTACTCTAAGCATCCAAAACACCTCATAGACACTCTAAGGTAACACCACACTTATCAACAACCTTAAAAAACTATCTCAATTAGTCACATACTAAAAATTTATTCAAGGGTATAAGAGCACACTTTGTCATTGATTTTGCTATCAACCATATAACACCCTTAGCCACTTTAGAGACACCAATTAGCCATAATAGGACATCATTGAAAAAAATACAAGAAGTATATCTTACTTTTATTTCTCTTATTGGTAAGAAATTGTATCCTTTCTAGAAAATGTAATCATTGCACTCTCATGTGAAAAGGATATGCAACCTTTTTTTTGTCAAGTGTTGCTCTTACTGTTGTTAACCATTAAGTTACAAGGACAAAATTATAAGAACCTAATTGTGAAATAAATTTAAAAGGGAGATAAAATTAATTTTAATCAAAGGAAACTTTTAATTTAATTGACCCCGAGCATGAGAGAGAAGCATTTGTTGTATCTATATGTTTAGAGTCCTTTCCAAGTTAGAAAGAAATGATAGTGAAAACAAATTTATTAGTTGATAATCATGATCTTAACATCCATGCATTACTTTCCATAAATATAAGTTGTGATAGTGAAAGGATTTTGATATGAGATAGGTCTTGTAGTTTCCCCCTTTACATTGACCTTATAAGATGTATCTTTTATAGGTATTTCTTGATTTTAATACTCTTTTGTTAGAAACCCTTTTTTGAGAATGGTTGTTTGCTTAAATTTATTATGAATGCAAAACTTAAGTTCTTGCTCTTTTTGTAATGTTACCTATGTATCTAGATATTTTTCCTTGATAAATTATATCTATGATTGATTTTCCTTAGTATGTTCCATAAATCCCAAACCTTGTTGATCAACATTATCAACTACTAGAATAAGAGTGGTAATGCTTAAGGCATATTTGCCCAACCCTTGACCTTGATAATCAATTTTTTGTAGATATTTTTGGCCAACTGATACTGATTTGAAAGTGGAACCTCATTTTGGAGAGGTATATTTGTATCTTTCACTTTTTTTAGATGTGTTTGAGGTACCATTTCTTGCTATGATTTTGCTTTGTGAACCTTTTGTAGTTTTGAGTTATGCTTTGGTAACCACTTTTGTACTATTTATAAATTTTTACCCTTTTGAATATGTTTCTATATAATTTTGGATTGCTTAATTGATTTATCTTGTATAGGGTCCTCATTATAAAGATATTTTTTCAATGCCAAACATGAATATGTGTGATGACTATGCATTTTATGGTATGCATAATAGTATTTAGATCTCCTTACTGGATGTAGAGGAGTTAGTTTGATCAATTTATTCTTAATAATTTCCCTTAATACCTCACTTGAAATCTTTTTGAATCATTTCAATATTTTTAAATCTCTTATAATAGATGAATTATGTTGTACTTTATGATTTGGATATGAAATAGTGCTAGGAACAACTTTTCTAGGTGTAGATGCATATACATGATGAACACTAGCATTTTTTGAAGACTTTGTACATGTAATATGATTTGATCATAATGTGACATTTTCATTTAATAAATTGTTTTTATTATGAAAATTTTAAATTAGCTTGCTCATATTTATAATTTCATCCCTTAGAGTCTCACAAGTGCAAACCCTAGTTGCTTCTGACTGAACATGCAAACACACATCTTGAATGGGATATATGGGAAGGGAAGGGTTTGAAGGATGGATAGGCTGAGTATAGACATTTAGAATAGTAGTATAGGATACCTCACCTCTTGGAGGAGTGATAATATGGACTTGGTTAGAGGGAAAGTAGCTATCAACCTCTTGGATATGAGGAGGAGGAAAAACATCTTCTTTGTCCATGAAATTTGGCAACGTAACTTGGAAGAGGCTACTAGGGTAGAATATATCAAGTCTAAAAACCCTAAACAACCACTAAAAATAGGAAACAAAAGGATAAAAACCCTAATAGCATATTATATGCATCTAAAATTTCTCGCTTCATTATTATCACTAATATTCCTATTAATCAACACTAATTCCACTTAATCTATTTATCTCACTAATTAATTCCCCCTTCCTAGTCTATTTGTCTAATATACCCCTTATATTGTCATTTATGTATTACCTTAGTCATCACACTCATTCATTAATTCCTCTTAATCTCTATTATCCTAATTTAATCCTAGCTATCTATTATTTGGGAATTTTAAATTCCCATGACCCCACCTAACCACCGACTAGCCTACTCCCTAGGCTTTTCTACACCCCTAGTCCCTAATCCTCACCTAATCCCTATTTAACCACCCTATAATCCTAATTATCTCCTAAGAGGATTCTAAAATTATAGGATTCTAGAATCCTCTCTAACTTAGCCTCCCTCTCTAGAAGCCTTTAAGTCTAGAGGCTTCTAAGGAATTTTTAATTCCTTAGATAAACTACAACCATTGATCTCATCCCACTAGCTTTGAATATCAACCCTTGATCTTCCCTCCACAATCTATATAACCAAGGATCCTCCTCCATGGAGGATAACTTAGAAGCTTATATCAAATCCCTGTCCAACCATCATTTTATCCAACCATCCAACATCCTCATCATGTCATCATCATGCCAAAAATATGAGTCCAATAGGAAATCAATGATCTTTTTGAACATCTTAGGAGGTTAGATGAAACAAGGAATTTGGTAAGTTTCATATCATCTTGATTTGTTTCTAGAATGCTTCCTAATAGGTAGTTTAAGTTTTTAGCTAAATTAGGTAGCTTAATTCATATAGAGCTCAAAATCCTACTACATTTTGGTGACCATGATGGGACCTACTCCCAATTAATCAATTTTTCTTGTTAGTTGTATTTTTGCTAACCTGCAGGGTCAAGTGGATCAAGAAAATCTCATTTTTTTTGAAATTTTGCATGCATAGGTTATAGTCATGACATTGCACTAGTTGTCATGACATTGTCTAGTGCAGTCAGTAGTAATATTACCCTCATAAATCATGACTTTGCTTTAATTTCCATATTTAACCATTAACCATCTATCTGATAATGCAAGTTTTTGCCCTTCAACAATACTATGTCTCGATAGTCATGGTTTTGATAGGCTAGTCATGATTTTGTTAATCCTATAGTAATTTTGTTAGCTACTAATAATCAATTTTGGTAGGTTTCGATCATTTGATAAAATCATGACTTTCTTAGTCATGACATTATCCTGTAATAAGTGATATTATTGACGATAGTCATGATATTGTAGGTTTTGAATGCAAACATAGGGTTATCTACATCATTGGTTGATTTTAATTCTATTTGACCCTTTGTGTACTTATTGTTCATGTCCCTATGCATTTTTTCAAATCTTTAACCCTCTGTGTAGGAACTAAGGTTGAAAAAGGTGTCGAGAAGGAGTTTATCAGATAAAAATCAAGACACAATATCATGACTTCCTTATTAGTGATATCACTGTACTAGTGACTATATTGGGCCCATGAATTGTGGTATTGTAGTCTTCCATAAAACCATTAATGGATGACCTCTGTCAGTTAATCTATAGGGTCTATTTTGATGTTCTATGTTCTATAGAGGATTTTTGACATCATACAATCTTCCATCTAATATTTTAAGGGTTTTCTTGCTTTAAATCTATATCTATTACATAACCCTAGTTTTGTATCAAGCTCTTCTTGTCTTTAGGTGGTTGCTATGTGATCCTTTTACAGGGCTATAGTAGGGAAAAAGGCTAAGACAGGAGAAACCAAATTGAAGATAAACATAAATATAGGCCTTTCCCCTTTTTTCTTATCGTTGATAAAACCACGTCTTGATCTTTTTAGAGTTGTGATATTATTTTGGTAAATAGAAGTATTGTGTTGACAGTTGTGACTTTGTCATTTAGCCTAGTTTTGTTAATTTTTGTCATTCTAAGCTAATTCTGTCTGCTAAATTGACACTTGTAATCTTATAAAGTAGATATAGACTGAAATCTCTCCTTTTAATGTTTGGGATTCTACTCAAATTTTGGTTAATACATCATCTTAATATCTTTTTGAAAATATCATAAACATTAGTCTATAGTTGATCATGATCATCTGGACATAATCATGATTAGTCTATAGTTTATCTCAATCTATTTATAGTAGCAATTTTGTAGTCCCTAGTCACGGTTTTGTAATTATCACAAAACCCTAATTTTTGAATTATAATAAATAGCTATATTGCCAATCTTAGTCATGATTTTTTATATCTAACCATGGTTTTATAGGTAACCATCATGGTCATCTTTTTAGATATAATATTGTGACTCATAAGTAGTAATTTTGACCCTCCAATTGTGACTTTGTAATTTCTGGTTATGATTTTGCTCTGTGTAGTTGTAGTATTGTAGAGAGTCATAGTTTTGCAGAAGGTCATTGAAAACTACTAATATTTTTATTTCAGGACCCCTCTCTTTTGAGTGCCAATAAAACTACTAACTTATGTACTTGTAAGTCACTTTTAATTAATCTATTTGGCACTTTGAAAATAAATTTTGATTATCTATTTTGACTTATAAAAATTCATTCCTTGTATATAATTGCTTGCATGTGTGTGTGTGGGTGTGTGTGTGTGTGTTAACTTGTAAATAATCATCGTATCGTGCCTCTCCCACATAGGTAATTAAATTAGTTAATTAATTACATAATGTGATTTTTTGTTTGTTATCCCCCCTATAAGATAACACATGATGTGGAATTGATCCCCACATATGGGATAGTATATAGGAGTTAGTGTCATGGATTTCATCACCACACATTGACCAAAATTCATGTTTTGGTGGAGTATGAAAGTCAAGGACAACTATCGTTAGGCTAGATATTTGACTAGATATAGGTCCTCCATAAAGGGGAATAATTAACTCTCTATACCAGGCATTAGGCAACACCCTATATGGACTTGGGCCCCATTGTACCTTCACATATATAAGAGACACAACTAGATAACCTATGTATACCTAACAGAGGTGAATTTGGTCATAATAAGTGTAGCATTATAGGAGTTGGTATCACCTATAAATTATCCATCAAGTACAAGCAAGGTTGAGAAGGTTTGGTAGATTTTGTAATGGGTCACAGACCAATAACTTCACCTATAAATCCATTAGATGGTGCGAGCATTAGGTTATACACCCATCAGTTTACTAATCATAGATGGTGGCTTGATTGTTTGGGTGTGTGTTTTGCTAAACCAATGTTGTTTATGAGTTGAGTCAGCCTTCACCCAAACCTATACACATATCTAGGCCATTTTCATGACCCATCTTGTATATTCTCATCTCATCATCACTTATACATCCTTACCCCAATATGTTATCTCCATCCCATCATATTTTTATATATATTGTCCTTATATATCTTGTATCCACATCCCATCCCCCCATCTTATCTTCATTCCATCTTAATATAGTCCTATCCACCCATAATTATTCATACCCTTATCACCTACATAGCCCAATCACATCTTACACCCTTCCCTAAGTCTACATAATCCATTATTTGCCTTCACATAGTCACCTCATCCCTTCCTAATCCAACCATATCCAAGCTTAATTGGTCATCACCAATCCTCTCACTTATCCTAATCACTATTTTGTATATCCTTGTCCTACCTTCTTTTACATATATCCTTACACCTTATACATTATTGCCATCATCCCATTATCCTTTTGTATATCCTTTTCATTAATACCTTCCTAGTCTAACTATCACCCTTTGTCATCACTCCAACACTTGACTATCCTACCTACCCCCATCTCACATCATTATCCTATCATCATCCTCTTGTACATATCATCCTTATCCCATATCCCACCTTGTCTTCATCCCATCCTAATAAAGTCATATCCACTTATCATTTAGTTATCACCCCATCATTCATATCCTTATCATCATCTTATATATATTTTTATTACCCTCTTGTACATACCTTTTGTTCTCTTATACATCCTTTTAGTCACATCCTATCACTAGACCTACTCATCAATAGTCACACCCCCATCATCAACATCTCATATTGTATACCCTTGACATCATCTTGTACATATTATCCTTTTGTACATCTTTATCATCATCCTCTCCCATCCCACATCTTATCTTCATCATATCCTAGTTTAACCATAACCACTCATCATTGACCATCACTTACATCTTGTCTTATATATCTGTATCTCGTTACCCTCTTGTACATGCCTTTTATTCTTTTATACATCCTTTTAGTCATATCTTATCCCAAATAAACCATCATTGGTCATCCTCCCATCACCTAAATATCCTAATCACATCATTTATTATCCACATCTCATCCTAAGTCCATACCCCATCACTTGTCTTGACCTTATCTTCATCACCCATCTAATCTATCCTCATCCTATCTTCTCCTAGTTGGTTTTTTAGGTCACATATAGGTCTAAACCATACCCATCCTACATTATCCTTAATAATTTCATCATCACCAATCATCATACTTGTCCTTATCCCATTGTCTTAATCACCTTCATCACATAATCCCATCCAATCTCCATCTTGAGCAAAATTGGTTTAAGGTTCTGAGCTAGTCTTATCATCCACATCACCCTATCATCTTAGACCAATGTTGTTCATCATTTAGTCATATCTCATACCCTAGTTGGTATTTTTCTAGCATCTTATCACCTTGTCAATTTCAATCTAGCAACCCATCATCAATCTAGTCTCTATCATCTTGCCTAATCATAACTAACACCCATCATATCATCCTCTTGCTACTTTGAATCTAGGCACCCATCAAAATCTCTCAATCCTTTTACTAGCTTGAAAACTAGGCATTGGTGATAGGTCATTAGCACCTATTACACTATTAGTTTATAATTTGACCCTAGTCCTATATCATCATTATCACATTTAGTCTCCCTCATCCTTATCATCATCTATCATACTAGTTTGGTCCTTCTAACCTAATTTGTTCAAGATACCATCCCTAATCCTTATCCCAACTTCATCATCCATAATTCTTAAACCATCACCATGGAGATATACCCCACCTTAATTGACCAATATATAGCTACCCATAAGGATGAGATCCTCTTGAAGTTCTTTATGATGGATCTACCACTACCTAAATTTGTTGATCCCCTTTATCTCATTTCATCTCTTGTCCAAGCCCCTTCATGTGAGTCTTATACAAATCCTCCATCACATAGTCATAACTTATCATCCAATCCTTAATATACTAGTAAAGGGAATCCAATATTGGCCACAAATAGTCCATCCACCCAGCCATGCCAACAACCCTCTGATCATAAGCCCAATGATTCCATATCTAAGTCACAAAGTGAAGCGTGTCCTTATACTCCCCTTATTATATATTTATAATCCATTATAAAACAACTAATCATTACTAACATGATGGTCTATTCACCTATATAACATCTTGATCCCACTAAGCATATGCCCTCTTGGTATAACATAAACCAATATTGTCCATACCATTAAACCTGGGGGAATACTGTCAATCGATGTCAACCTTTCCATGATTATGTCCAAGACCTCATTAATCATGTGACATAGTAATTGAGGATGAAATAGATAAGTCTCTATCACTAGGTGCACAAAAATAAGAACGCTAAGATTCCCTTCCCAATCATGAACAAACCCTTCCCTTTCCAAGCCAAGGTCAATACTCTATACCCATCCTACATGATCCCCCCATCCTTTACAAATCCTCCATCACAATCAAGTTTATTCCCCATGAGCCTAGTCCTCCCATCTCTCATGAGCCCTCTCACCCATCACATCAAACACCCCATGTTGAGATGTCAATTAGAGACAATAAATATCCTACTAATAACATTGCATCTTGTACATTAGAGTTAACATCACAAGCATTATCTTCATTAGGATCATGTACAACACCCATATCCAAATTGGATTCCTCATCAAAAACATCATCCCTCATTGATATTAATAATGCCTATCTTTTAGAGGATACCTATAATCTAGATACCTCCAATCCATCACTACATACCTTTGGGTTCTAATCAAGATGATGATGTTATAAATGAGTTCTTGAAAGCTTTATCTTTTGAAGATTATTAGAGTGAATCTGATACCCCTTTGAATGCATCTACTATGACTAATCCTAGTGATCCTTTTGATGACCTTGAGGAGATTTTATTTGATATAAAAACTAGGTCTCCTAGGAACCCCCATGAAGACTATGCTTCCCATCACCACTCATTGACCTTGTCATGCCATCTCCCCCACCTCCATCCATCATATACCCCTTTCTCCCCATAAATGATCATTTATCACCTCCCTCCATAAGGATGAAAAAGAACATACATCATTGGACCTTTCCTTAAGCAACATAATGTGTGCCACAAATACAGAAGTCCAAGACCATATTTCAAAATTCATCAATCATAATCAAATCATCCCTAGTCTTATCAATCAAAATCAAGAAGATTCCAATCATTGGCCTAATCCACATATGTCTTCCCTTAATGAAGCCCAATATCAGGCACTATCAAAATGTCAAAGTCAAAATCATCATTTATCAAGTCAAATATCAATCTCCCCTGGTGAAGCCAAAATTAGACACCAGGGAGTAGTCAAAATCCAAATAATGTCAAAAACATGGCTGATCATCCATCAAATAGTCAGATTAAAGATGCACCATAAATTCAAAGTGTTTTGGATCTCTTATAGTCTTTTGTTAACTAACACCAATCAAATGAAGAATGTCCAACACCTCAAATGATGTATATATCCTCCATAACCAATCACACCATCCTATCATGAACCCATAATCCCATCAAGTCATATCATCCATTCAAGTTCCATATATCCCCATCAAGATATAATCAAATCCATACCCCCCATCACCCACTTGGGCAACATTGTCTCTTATAAGGGTGATGAAGACACCTGGTTTAGATATCTGGCGGGATTTACATCAAGAATTATCAAAGGATACACAAACATCAATACATCTAGCAATAACATGATCCTAACATCACACTTCTTCAGAACTGGTGTTGGCTAAATAACCTATCAAATGTCTACATATTTTATCTCACCCTTCTCTAATAAATTGAGATGCCATCCAAAAGTAAAAAAATCATTCATCCAATGGTGAAAATGAGTCTTCTAACACCTTAGACAAGTACTATGATGAAAACTAGTTTTTGGCATCATGGTAAAATAATCTATTTTACACATTATACCTCAACACTTGGGGGAAAAATCCATCTTACTTATCACATACCTTATCCACCTTATCTATATCAACCATCCTTTGTTAGTCTCATCTAGATCCTATCCCATCATCTACCATCATATCCTGCATTCCTTTATGACCATCCTTAACCATCATATCATTCATCCTATTTCATTCCTTATTGTCTTCACCTTCATAAAGAAGTGGAAGGTGTCTTGAGAACTATTCCTAAACCATCTTATGATACCCTCTAATGGACACTTAGGCAACTAAACATCTAATTCCTTCACGATGTGGTCATTGGCAATCCCTAGTCCCTTCTTCCTTGGTCCTCATCCAATTTTCCCCAACACCCTCATCTTTATATTATCCCATCTATCATTCCATCCATAATTATTATAGTTTTGAGGCTTAACATTCCCTTTGATAGTAACCCCATTTGTATAGTTTACATATATATTCAAAAAAAAATCCCTAAAAAATTAAAATATGTCTAAAACCCTAAAAATCATAAAATCTTAAAAAACCAAAAATAAGCCCATTATGTCTTGTCTTATGCCTAATCTCCTAGTCACATCCATCTCCATTTGTATCATATTCTCCCCATATTTAAATACCACATTCCATCTTGAAACCAAATCGGAGTGGTCACCCATATCCCCATATCTTCCTCATCTTTTTGACTAAGTATTATTAATATGCATCACCTTGTCAAAGATTTTAATCTGGCACCCATCACTTCTTATCAGTTTCCTCTTCATATCTAACACCCATACAATAAATTATTTGCTAATATTAAGGGTATTTTATCCCATCATTATCTCCTTTTCTTTCTAGATTAGAACCTTGTAAGGCATTATCTGTCAATAATCCCTGGTCATCACTTTTCTAAATCACTTTCCTTGGCCACTTTTTGATTCCATTTCAAGACCAAATCAGTATTTAAAGACCTTCTCCCATCCTCCATCCTTCTATCTATAAATAGAGGTAACACTTCATCTTAGTCATGATCATCTCATCCAAATCCAAAGTCCATATCATCATCATAACCAACTTATTCCAATCACACATCCCATCCTTAGACAAGACATTATGACATTACATGTAGATACCTATCTACTATTTGTCTTATTTGCATCATGTATATGTTTTATTTGTCCTATGTTTTGTTTTCATCATGTATATTTTTGTCTATTGGGAAATGAGTGAGGATGCTATGAGGTTACCAAAGAAGTGCCCTTGAGGATGCAGAGTTTATTATTTACCCATGTAATTTGGCACAATGTCCCCTTGGTCATGCTTATATCATGGGGCATACTAACAAGTGATATATTTATCAAATTGCTTAAACTATGATTAAGATTATTAAACTTATGATAACTTGATCATTTTTTCCCCATACTCATTTATCTAATAATCTCAATATCCTTATTCTCATTACTAAACCATTCGACTAACTTCCCATCTTGTCATCCTTATCTCATCCTTTAAGTGATATCCTTTCATCACTAATCATCATCACCAATCACTAATCATCATCATCATTATCCTCTAGTCATAACTACATCAGCCTAAGGTATTTTTAGACTATGTAGGCAATACTTGGCCACTTTTCAATGCCTAAGGATAGCTCAGCCACCATCTCTCTCATCCTCATCCCCCAATCTTGCATCAATCAAATACTTGAGCCATAATATCAATCATTAATGAATCAGTTTATTGATCAATCACCATAATTTTAATCATCTTCTTAATATTTTCATCAATCTCTTGCACCTGTCAATTGGGCCTGAAAAACTCACAATATCCATCTTTTCTTCCATCAATCACTAATTATTTAATTATCACTCTATTGCATGTGTCCTTGCTAGGGGCATCATCATTGTTAATCATATTATGGCTCATTTATTTGATGCAATACAATCCACTTCTTCTACCCTATATTTTGGTCACTTGATCATATTATTTCTTCTCTATCATCACCTACATTTTATTGATCAACTTTAGCTTTGATCTACACCCATCATTAATCTTATCAAATCATCATTTTAATCTGGCCCATAGCTCTCCCTTGCATGTTTCCTTACTTGGGATACATCTAAATCTTGTGGACCTTTAATCTTATCATCATCAGGTTATGGTCAATTCCCCTTGGGATGTGTTGACAATTATAACACCCATCGTCTCTACTTCTTGTGCATGTGTCCTTGCCAAGGGAATCATCATCAATTTATAGATCATTAATAAAGTTGAAATCATCTTATTCATCATCTATCTCATGTCTAACATACCATACCCTTATCTATCCATTGCATCCCAACCCTCATTTATTAATTCAAGTGGCCATCTATTTCATTCTTTCATGCATGTCCCCTCAATGGGGCATCATATCCCCTAACATTATCTATTAACAATTATCCATGACATGGTTTTTATTTGAAAGACCATTACTCCTAATTCACTTGCAGTGCCCTTTCAAAGAGGGGAAAAATGTATGCATCTAAAATTGCTCACTTTATTATTTTCACTAATATTCCTATTAGTCAACACTAATCTTAATTAATCTACTTATCTTACTAATTAATTCCCTCTTCCTAGTCCATTTATCTAATATCCCCATTATATTATCATTTATCTAATAAACTTAGTCATTCCACTCCTTCATTAATTACTCTTAATCCCTACTATCCTAATCTAATCCTAGTTATCTATTATTTGAGGATTTTAAATTCCCATAACCCCATCTAACCACCTACTAGCCTACTCCCTAGGATTTTCTACACCTCTAGTCTCTAATCCTCACCTAATATTTATCTAACCACCCTCTAATCCTAATTAACCCCTAAGAGGATTCTAGAATTAGAGGATTATAGAATCCTCTATAACTTAGCCTCCCTCTCTAGAAGCCTCTAAGTATAGAGGATTCCAAGGAATTTTTAATTCCTTGGATAAACTACAACCATTTATCTCATCCCACTAACTTTGAATATCAACCCTTGATCTTCCCTCCATAATCTATATAACCAAGGCTCCTCCTCCATGGAGGCCAAATTAGAAGCTCATATCAAATCCATGTCTAACCACCATTTGATCCAACCATCCAACATCTTCATCAGGCTATCGTAATGCCAAATATTTGAGTCTAATAGGAAATTGATGATAATTTTGAACAACCTAGAAGGAGGTTAGATGAAATAAGGAATTTGGTAAGTTTCATATCATTCTAATTTATTTTTAGAATCCTTCATAATAGGTAATTTGAGTTTTGGATTGAATTAGATAGCTTAATTCATATAAATCTCAAAATCATACTACATTTTGGAATAATAGTATAGGCTACCTCACCTCTTGGAGGAGTGATAACATAAACCTACTTAGAGGGAAATTAGCTATCACCCTATTGGAGATGAGGAGGAAAAACATATTCTCTATCCATGAAATTTGGCAATGTAACTTGGAAGAGGGCTACTAGGGTAGAACATATCAGGTTAAAAAACCCTAAACAACCACTAAAAATAGGAAAGAAAAGGATAAAAAGCCTGATAACATATAGGGTTATGGTTTTTACACTAATAAAAGTAAGTCAAGTTCCCCAAATGATTTAGCTTTTTTGGGAATTTATATAAAACTCTGAGTAGATAAAAGACTGCATAAAATTTAAGGATAAATATAAGAGTAATTAAGCATACTAATTTTTGCAACTAATATAACTAGAAAGTATTTTAAAAATAGTAAACAATTATAATAAATAATACTTATCTTGAAAATAAATTGAGATGTATGTAAATAATACTATGGTATGTGCAATAGTATTTAGATATCCTTACTGGATGTAGAGGAGGTAGTTTGATTAATTTATTCTTAATCATTTCCCTTAGTACCTCACTTGAAATATTTTTAGACCATTGCAAGATTTTTAAATCACTTATAATAGATGAATTGAGTTGTACTTTATGATTTGGATATGAAATAGTGTTAGGCACAACTTTTCTAAGTGTAGATGCATATACATGATGAACACTAGCATATTTTGAAGACTTTGTCCATGTAATCTGATTTGCCAATAATATGACCTTTTCACTTAATAACTGATTTTTATTATGTAATTATGAATTTATATTGCTCATATTGATAATTTCATCCCTTATAGTGTCATAAGTGCAAACCCTAATTACTTCTAATTGAACATGTAAACACACATCCTAAATGGGAGATATGGGAAGGGAAGGTTTGAAGGATGGATAGGCTAAGCATAAACATTTAGAATAATAGTATAGGATGCCTCACCTCTTAATGGAATGATAGCATGGACATGGTTAGAGGGAAAGTATCTATCACCCTCTTGTAGATGAGGAGGAAAAACATCTTCTTTATCCATGAAATTTGGCAATGTAACTTGGAAGAAGACTACTAGGGTAGAACATATTAGGTTTAAAAACTCTAAACAACCACTAAAAATAGGAAACAAAAGGATAAAAACCTTGATAGCATATAGGGCTAGGGTTTTTACATTAATTAAAGTCAGTCGGGTTACCCAAATGATTTATCTTTTTGGGAATTTATATAAAACCTTGAGTAGATAAAAGAGTGCATAAAATTAGAGGATAAATATAACAATAATTAAGCATACTAATTTTTGCAAATATTGTAACTAGAAAGTATTCTAAAAATAGTAAACAATTATGATAAATAATACTTAGCTTTAAAATCAATTGAGATGTATGTTCTAACACTTATAAACTAGAGGTTTGACTGAGTTGACTATTAGGGACCATATCAATTGTCAAGAACAATTAGAAACAACCCTGGACAATAATGTATTCCCCTTTTCCAATAGTTCAATATGCTATAGTCTAAGGTTAGTTCATTCTAGTCCTACTTAGAGTCTTTTCAAATGATTTTTGGGTTCTTTAGATCAGGTCCTATTCTAGATATGGTCTAAATTTCAAGTCTATATAATCAATACTTTTTCTTGTAGCTTTATTTTACTTTGAAAAACCTAGGTTTTCATGCTTATAAGGGTTTGAATGAATACTATGAGGAAAAAGGGTTAGTGGGTCTGATGTGCTAGATGTGTGATATACACCCCTATGTGGGCACGCTACCTACATACCAATACTCCAAGGAGGGATCAAGTTTGATGTAATTCTCCTACCTATATGTATGAATGTCTGTGTATACAATAATTCCTAAGTATGAATGTCACTTTGAATGCTTTGAGTGTGAATTGAGACTAAAAACATGAGTAAAATTGAGTTTTAGGCTACTATGGATGGGTGTATGCAGAAATAGGGGTAAATAGGGATAAATAACCTTAATTTGCATAAATATTTTTGAGCGTATTCATGAGAATTACCATCTATCTCATAAATGGATGGGAGTGGTCTTTATATAGTGTTGTGTTGCTTGTTAAGACATAAAATGATTTTAGGCTGACCCTAGGATGCTTTGAGAAGTGGAAATATATATGTTAGGGATAAGGGAAGGTAAAGTTTAATAGTGTTACCACCTTTGCTAATACTATAGACTAATAGGGTTGTGCTATTGTTTACATGGCTATCACATGTGAAAAAGGATCAAGGATGCCTAGGTGGTAGCTCAATGTGGCTCTGGGTATATCTAGGCATAGGCTAGATGCATATAAAAGGTAGAAAAGGATTAAAAGAGGCCTTAAGATAGGGCTAGGACTAAGCTAAGGATAGGGTGGTCTCAAGTGACACACATTGTATTAAAATGACATTTTATATGACTATATATATTATAAGAAATAATTTTATGTAAATAAGACTTGTGTAAAAAGAAATCATGTGATGAAGATGTAATCATGTAGCATTATTTCAACATGTGGAGAGTATTTCATCATAGAATATAATATGCAATTTTAATTGCAACATGTATGTAACATATTGAATTTGAGGCATACAAGTGTAACATCTCTGAAGTATACTACTATTTAACCCTTTTTGGGATGGGTTAGGATGAAATAGCCTAATCAACTATGGAATAAACTATTCTAAAAGTAGTCGAATTGAATGAATTTTTATTTACAATATTTTGATAAATATGTTAAATCTAAGAATATGCTAAATATAGACAAGTATAATGTCAAATAATATTTTGAGAGTTACAATAAGAAGGAGAAATAATACTTAGATTATTGAATAATGTGCATGTAGATCTGACATGTATAGGTGTAGAATAAGATAGACTGATGTTCTACCTTGATTCATTATATTCTAAAAAATAACTCTATGTTAGCCTAGACATTATTGTCAGGATCTAGGCATTATCATCAATGATTTTATCCTATTTTTGATGTTTTTGTTTAGCTAAATATACAAAATCTTTTCTAGAACAACCTCTTTTGCCTGTTAGGTTCATGGTCACTTTGTTGATTATTAATTCATATCATGCACATAGGTTCCTAGAATAAATCTTTTGCTCAAAACCTTAGGTCCTACAACTTGGCATGTTACCTTGCAAGAAAGGGGTTAATGGGCTCAAGTGAAGTCAAACATACCTCAAAGATCCCTTCATTAATGAGAATTACCTATATAGCCATATAGTTTGAAGAGGGCCTCAAATTGATTTAGTTTTCCCCTTTATGTGAGCTTATGTGTGAACAATTACATAATATGGTATATGTGAGTCCACCTAGTGATATCGATTATAACTTGATAAATTTTTCTCATGGGTTTCTCTTTGAATACTATAGACCTATAAAAATATTGATCCTATGACTGATCTAGAAATAAGGAAGAATAGGGCAATATAGCTTAATTGTGCAAATGATTTTTAGTAGTTTAGTGTGAGCTTGAGACATACTTGCTTTGTATTTATTAGATGTTGCTATATGGATAGTGAATGAATTTTTATTCATATTTATACCACACCTTTTGAAATGATCTCATGGGAGGGTTTACAAAGAGAAATAGGCCAACCCATGTTAAAATATTTACAATTTCATTATTTAGAAGATAGGGACACTAGTGTTGATGCTAGTGTCTTAATGTTGACACTAGTGTCCTTCAGGGTGGGATAAAAATCAATTTTTATGTAGACTAAAGGTTAAAAGTGATATGGGCCATTAGAATTTTAGGTTTGGATAATAATATAATTAATTTGGCATAGTGAGATGGTGAATGTGAGCCTTTAGTAGTGGGGAAGTATTTAACTAAAGGGTTGAGCCATGATTGGTATTTGTCATGTACAAGACTAGTATGTCATATAAAATCAGATTTTAATATCTACAATTGCCCCACTTTAATATAGTAATGCATAATGATGAAATTACTAGGTTAAAGGAAAGAAATGTGTATTGTGGTGTGTACAACACACCTTACCTTTGATTGATCCCTATTTGAATTTGTTGTTTATGCATTAACTACAACCAAGAGCATTCTACAATGTAATTAATGCATATAATCTATAAATTTAATAATTGAAATGCTTCAAAGTAAAGATATCAAGGAAGGAATACACCTATGTGTTGATGTAACCATGTTTCTCCTTGTTACTTTTATTTGGTGATAATGCTTGCTTGTTGAAGAATTGGAGAGAAAGGTTCAAAATTGAACCTTGGAGATGTGAAGAGGGAATTGAAGGGTTATTATTCCCCCAATCTGGTGCAAGGGTGAGTTGTGCCAAGGCCATTGAGAGCATTGAATCTCAATCGCACAGCTCAAGTGTAAACATAATCTAGCCAATCTAGCCAAGGTCAAGTGGTGTAACCATCTAAACCTAAAAAGGGGAGTAGTGACAAGGTCATTGAGGGTGTTGAGTCTCAATCGTATTACTCAAGGGATCCAAAAATTACAGATAGATAAAGGCTCAATCAGTGCATCTTAGAAAGGTCAGTGCATCAATGTGTGGTGAAAAAGGAATGAACCTTGTTCATGCCCCCTCTTAAAATATGATGTAAACAAAGTATAATTTGAATATATGTGTGTGTGTGTGTGTGTGTGTGTGTGTGTGTGTGTGTGTGTGTGTGATTTGGTGAATTTGCATGGCATATGTACTCTAATGTGTCTCAATATAAAGTATTTGTCAAAATTTAATCTATAGCAAAATGTCTTGTAGCGTAACATATCTAACACATTATTTAAGATGTAAGCATGAGTATAGACATGTGTAAGTGCTAGTATCTAAGCTTAACATTATAATTTAAAGTGATCATAAAAAAATGTAACATGTATCAATCGTGATCAATGAAGTAGATGCCTCCAAAATAGTGTGTCACATGAATGGAGGAAAGGTCCAAAATTTGTATGGTCATGCATTATCTATCTAGTATATCTATGTATCACACTCAAGTACCTATAACACATATGTGTGCATAGAAATAAAATGATATTCTGTATACTAACATAAAATAAACAACATATATTCAAGAGTTAGTAAATGTGTAAATGTTGAATGTTTATTGTATTTTTGATTTATTTAAATGTTTTTATATTTGCTTGATTATTTGATTTTTTTTGAATTATTACATATTTGTTTTTTTTTCATTTTAGGGTGAAAATAACTAGTCCCATAAGTCTTCACACTAGGGAGGTAAAGGACTGCCTGGTGGTTTTGCTTGCCAACATTAATTATGTTGAATCATTACCATTTCTTTGATAAATTCCAGTAGTTTACTACCAAAATCTATTGCTATTGGTATATCATTGTATCCATCACATAAAATGTGAATCTCTTTGATTTTAAGTTGAAATATTGGGTGCATATTAGTAATATCCACTGTTGCCTTCATATCAGTCAACCACTGTGGCCAAGCATGAAAGGTCAAATGTGATGTTATATTCATTACCCATATGGGGTATCGACTACTTTTAGTCCATATGAAATGGGTAATATAATGTACCCAAGAGATTTTATAAAGAGTGGACAATGGTGTAACTCATGTATATCATGTCCCATATGTTGTAAATCTATAATGTTTCAAATTGTATCCCAATTATGTATATCAATTTTGAGATTCTCATAATAATCCCCATTAACATTTGAAATAATAGTTAGATCTTCTCATCATGGGCATTTTTGAGTATGTACCATTGTAATTTTGACTTTGAAATTTTTGGAGATTAAAGGTCCTTGTTTTTCTTCTTGCATAATTTGTATACATTATTCTTTTTTGTAATTTTGAATTTATTTTTGTAGTGCCTCATAATGATTTATACTGTGGCCTATGATCTGATGATAATCACCATATGGATATCTTTATGTACGTACTAGCCTGATTCTTGACTTGCGATTATTAGTGTTTAACCCTAAATTAAGATGGGTCAATATAATAGAGGGTTAAAAATATATAAATGAATAAGCACAAGGGTGATAAACAAATATATAGTAGGCCAATTAATTTTCAAACTCAAATAAATAATGTTCTAAATTTATAATATTGAGATACGCTAAAAATGGAAAGTATAACTATTGATTGATATTGCAATAAATTATATACAAGAGTACTTAGCGAGTTTATTATGCACATAGGGTTGAAACATATTGGAAGTAAACTGGATCTAAATTTTTGATCAATCATCAAATTCTAAAAATTTACATTATGGGTCCTTAGAAGCTTGTGTTGGATCTAGATGGTTGCATTGATGCTACTTACTAACTTAGATGTAGGTGTCCAATAAAAAATATCAACTATATCTAGGTATAACCACCTGAAAACTTATGAGTTTTCTATCTCCTTTACTCTAGTGTGTTCAAATATCATGCATAGGTTGTCACTCTTTGTCAAATGATCAAACCCTAAATTTTTCACCCTTGAAGTGACTGTGAGAAAAATGGGTTAGTGGGCACATAGTGTTAAGCTACCCCAAGGACCCCTCTATTAATGAACACTGCCTACATATCCAATACTCTGAATATGGCCTTAGACTTATGTAGTTATCCTTAATGTGCTGGCTTGTGTGTGCATAAGGATTTAATGTGTGATAAGTAAGTATATATAGTGACCTAGCTTGTAACTTGGAAAGTATGGCTCATAGATTGATCCTTTAGTACTTTGGACATATATATGTGTTATCCCTATGACTAATATTGAAATAGGAGAGAATAGGGAAGTTGTGCTCACTTGAATGTTTGATTGGGTACCTTTGGTAAGTTGCCTTGTGAGGTGTTAGGTCTATGCTAGGTGAGGAATGAATGATGGTTGATATTGTATATATATCAATCCCTAATATCTCACATTAAAAAACTTAGGCTAACCCTATATGTGTTATTTGTAAATTTGATGACTTTAGGGCACTAAACACTTAGTTTGGCATATGACACTAGCATTGACATAGGCATCTGACTAGGACACAAGTGTCTAGGAAGATAGAAGATAGGTATAAGTCTAAAACTTGTAGAGGATGATAATAATCAAGTTTAGATAATTTTGAGTAATATAGAAGGCCTAGTCATTAGAATAACATAAGACTAAGAGATAAGCAATAGGCATAAGAGATTGCAGATTCAAGCCTTTTGGTAGTAAGAAGGTCTTAGGGACTAAAGGGTACATCCATGATAGGTACTTTCCAAGCATACAAGACTTAGGTGTTATATAATTTATATTTAGTGACTACACCCCCCCAATTTAATCTAGTAATGATATTTCTAGTTAAAATGAAAAGGAATGTGTACTTAGGTGTGTATAACACACCTTGTCTTTGTGTGAGTCCCACTTGAGTGCTTTGTTAGTGTTTGACTTGCAACTAAGAGAATGCTATAATATATAATCAGTGCATATAATCTAGAATTTAAAGAATTTAAAATGCTTGAAAGTAAAGAGAGTAAGGTTAAGAGTACACATGTGTGTCGATGTAACCATCTTGCCTTTTGACAATTTGATTTGAAGAGATGCTTTATTGTGAAATTTTGTAACCGAGATTAGGATAATAGTAAATCATGAATTCAAGGTTCATGATCATTAAAAATGAAATTATCCCTGAATGTCATGAATTTCTCATAAAGAACAAAAACATCTTGATAATATAGATCCTACAAGTGCATATATATATAAAGATTGGAGGGAAACTTGCCCCCAACCTTGGAGAAAAGGTGAGTTACCACTTGGAAGTAGAGATTAACTCTATTATGTAACCCAATCATACTTATAACTTGGTGAGCATGAATGATCCAAGCTAATTCACACTATAAAATTGGTATAGGTGGATGATTTGATCACTCCATCCTATAAACTTGGTAAGATTGAGTGATGTAATCACCTCAACCTTGGCAAAAGTGAACCAGCTACTAGAGTAGATTGGCTCAATAATAATCCATAAAATTCCATCCTAGTGTAGGATTAAGTCTATAGAAGTATTTGAAATCTAAAATTTGATTTGATTTTTTCAATTTAAGGTGCTCCTTTGTGTGGCATCTGCACCTCATATATGTCTCAAAATGAAACCAAGGTATATAATGGTACAATGTAGAGACTGTTTCCAAAAGTGTGTATTTGAATCATATAACTATATAATTTGGCCAATTTTGAATTTTTTCAAGTGTGGAAGACATGTTCCCTTGACAAGCCCCTACTCTAATCTGAATGTGATAAATAGTATAGGTGTGGATAACATGCTTACATAATATACCCCCATTGTAATATGAAATTGAGAATCGGTATAGGTGTAGAAGC
The DNA here is from genome assembly GCA_037957365.1 of Torreya grandis. Classification (NCBI taxonomy): domain Eukaryota; kingdom Viridiplantae; phylum Streptophyta; class Pinopsida; order Cupressales; family Taxaceae; genus Torreya; species Torreya grandis. The sequence continues at coordinate 2,027,436 of JARHVA010002192.1, read as the reverse complement.
TATGACTTTTTGGCATGCCCCAACTAAAATTTAAAATTATTAAAGTGAAAAAACCATGCCTCTATGACATATCCCCACTGATATGCCCCATTTTAAGGTAAGGGGAAGTAGAAACATGTAGTCACCTTACCTTGAAAGGATAAGGTAACTATATAATTTGTGAATGTATCATGTAACATATATGAATAACATGCTTAGGTAGATATAACAATGAGGTACATAACATGCAATGAAATTAAGTCCTAATATGCATGATGGGAATCATGGAAACATCTAGATATTAATAATACAAGCTCAAAAATTAATTAAGCACACATACAAGAGCATTCAAGATCAAATGGTCTAAGGAGACCCAAAACAAGGGGCATGTTCAAATGCCACATAATAAAAGGGACGTGACTTAGTCAAATGTCAATAAAGCATAAAAACACATATTCAAATATCCACATATAACAAACTATGACATAAGTAGATGTCATGATAGGAAAACATAGGCATGTGGGCCATAATCAATGGATCTTATTCAAATACCAAAAAAGTAGTATAATGCATGATAATCCACTCAAAGAAGTGAATGAATAGAATTCATGAAACATAAGTAACGAATATAAACATGTCATACTAGCTCCTAGATATATGTGTTATCAAAATACGTTAAATACATAACATATGAATTACATGGTGAAAGATATAAGTGGGGATAAATGAGTGTGTAAGTATATAAGCTCAAAAATGATAATGGAAAATGATCATAGAAGGTGTTTTAACCTTTTAGGTTTTAACTATGTAAATCCTAAGCTAGATTAAAGGGTTGGGTTTATTGTTAATTTGTAATAAAATTGGAATTTATTGATTCTATGTAACTTTACAAAAATAGTAAATACAAGGAGAAAGTGGACTTATCTGGATATACACAGAGTTTGTCACAGATCTGGATATTGGAGATGACTGAGCAAACATAGAGGAATATTTCATCTATTGATTATTTTTATAGATCTAGCTCTAGATAGTATCACCTTCATAGGATAGTAGTGCCATGTAACACTAGTGTCTAAACCTGGCACTAGTGTCCTCGAGGTGACTGTCTACAACTTTTAGATAAGTTGTAGGAGTTCCTAAGGATCCTGTAGGTGATTTTCAATCACATAGGGGGTCATCTATGCCAATATTTTGGTTGATTCTTATCCAAAACCCTAATGAGTACATGCACACATGAAATAATGAATTAATAAAATACAAAAGGAAAGTAAAAATGGGGTTGTGGGATGTTATAATTGCATAGATTAGAACCCTTGTTGTCCTAGCCACTACCTACATTAAACCTAATGTTAGGGGTCTTAGAGTACATGTAGTTCTCCCTTAGGGAATGTGCACCATCAAATTACATGATATCTATGATGAATTTTGCCTAGGACATTCTTTGATCAAGCATGTAAATGTTTAGGTGTGAATGCTGAGTAGTATGTAGAGTATTTGAGCTGTACTTTTAATTGATTTTATGTAAAAGTGACAAAATAGAAAGTGTTAGATGTAAAATGCATTTTGAGGATCTTTATATAGGAGGATATTTTTTTGGAATATAATACCTTGTTCACTGGTTGACAAGTCATGAAAAAGATACAAAAAACATAAGAGAAGGGTCATAAAAGGGTTAGGACTCAAACACAGGTGAAAGGGCCCATCAGACACTGAAGGCAAAAGTGGAAAATATCACCATGTGGTGATAATATCCTAAAAATGGTGCTAATGTCTGAAGGTTCAAAATAGAGTAAAATTTAGGGATGATAGGCTAGGGGCCCCTGTTATTGGAAAAAGGTTACATGTGACTACTGGAGGTATAAAAAATAGTGAGAAAAAGGAATAGGAAAGATCAAAAGACTCAAGGTGACCATACAAACAAAGACTATGACCATCACTAAGACCCTTTGTGTGAAAGAGGAACAAAAGACATAGTACTTGTGGTTGCTTGAAAAAATTAGGATGTTTACATAAAGATATAAACTGGATGTATCGTGATCAAAGAAGTGGATGCCCCTAATGTCCAAATGACATATGTGGAGGGAAGGCCCAACATCCAAAATTTCATAGATCATGTGCTCGAGTATGCCTACATCACTCTCAAAAGATGCATGAAACATGTTTACATATAAATAGATGATATGTTATATACCGATATGGAACTAAAAGCATAGATGCCAATGAGCTAATAAAACATGTAAAATTGGAAATATTTTTGGTTTTTTGAAAATTTTATTTTTTTTGGTATTTTTGGAATATTTTAAAGGACTAATCAAATAAGTCCTCATCATCAAAAGGTGTAGGGTCATTTGAGACATTTTTCAACCTTTATTTGTAGTGATGCATGGTCACTTCCTTGATTTTTCTATGTAATGGTTTTCTACAAACCATCAATAGGGAGGGGTGACCATATCCATCATGGTGTAAGTAAATTTCCCTATCCCTGACAATGAAGGTGATATAGATATATGTAATTTTTAATGTCACATTTCAATTGGAGAACTAATGTTGTCCAAATTTAAATGTCAAAAGTGGGCCCAGATCTAATACCCAAATGATTGTGGAGATCACATGTGGTCTACATGATATTCGTAGGTGAACATACCCACAATATTTTGGCATCAATGGGGAGTATGTAAATTCAACTATATTATGTCCCAATTTTTAAATAAATGTGGTGTTACACATTATATCCCAAATGTTCCTATCAAACTTGAGATGTTGGAAATAAACCCTATCTATATTAGCAATAATGGTTAGATCTTTGTGCCTTGGTCACTTTGAAGGATGGTTTTCATGTGAATATTTAAAATTAGTTTATTTTTTTCATTTCTTAGGTAAGATTTTTATGTGACTCTCATTCTTATATTTTTAAATTTGGTTTTGAAATGCCTCACATTCATTTGTATGAGATTGATGATCCGATGAAGTTACAATATGGTAATCCTTCTTTTGGAAAAAATATAGTGCTAATATATGCATGTTAGGAGGTAAAAATATCATGCTATGTTCAAGTAACATAGAGAGTATTATATCTATAGTATATTGGTTTGTTGTGATATGTAGAGTTTGTTTTGGATTCTTACATGAGACCTATACATTATTTACATGATTCATCTACATTTGACCCTTATAAGGTTGAATTAATGTGTGAATCCAAGAGGTATGTATGGAATAATAGCATTACATGTTCATATATTATTTTTTATTTACCTTTATATTGATTTGGTTCTATATCCTCTGAAGGTGAATTTAGCTTATATGTATTAGGACCTGTATGTGTGAGTAGGTTATGTAAAAGATGTGCAAGTGGATCAAAATTTAATTTTTTCAATGTCTCATCTATCATATTATGGGTTAGATCATCATCACCATCATAATAATATGAAACATGACCATCTTATTTCTTGATATTAACCGATAACATAAGCTAAATTATTTGATTTTATTTTGGTTTTAGTATCATTGGTTCCTTTAGTGATGGTCCTTGTTCTTGATGTGCATCCTTGTATACCTTGGTGTTTAGTGATTTTTTTCCATTTGGAGATAAAGGATTAATTGTGATTGACTCACCTATTTCAAAATTATGTATATTTTTAGGCAAAATGCATGGTTTAGGTAGCACCATTGTAGGGATGCCTTCTGTATTGAAATGTATTATTTTATAGAATTTAAAAGTTCATCATCAACATACATTGAAAATAAGGTCCCATTATGTATGAATTTTATACATCGATGTAGTGTAGATGGGATTGATTCCATTGTATGTATCCAAGGTCTACCCAAAAGCACATTATAATGTAATGATTGAGACATTACCTAAAAAGTAGTTGGAACCATTTTTGGTCCCATTATCACATATAATGTTTTTTAACCAATCATAGGGCTATGTGAATTATTAAATCCCTTGATATGCATAACTAAGTTTTGTAGAAGATTGGTGTTAATAACCAAGGTGGTTAGGAAATTTGTGCTACAAATGTTTAGGTCTAACTCATTATCAACGAGCACCCTTTTAATGAATTTATTATACATAATCACTTGTATGAGAAAAGGAAAATCTTGGTCAATAATATATTTGGATGGTAAATCTATTGGATCAAAGTTAATGAGTTTTTCATTATTTTTGAGATCTTGCATGATATCTACAAAGTAAGATGGTTCAATATCACTTGGAATTTGGGTATCACATAGTGATTCATATAGGATATCCTTATAAATAGTGGATTGTTTTAGAAGTTTGAGTATTGAGATCTTAACATCTGTATTGCTTAGTTGCTCAACAAGGTCATATCCCTTAGATTTGATCACTAATTTTAGCTTAAAATACACCTATTTTATATTAACATGTGGAAAATTAGTTTGGACACATTTACCTTTTTGAGTAATGATAGCATGGACCACTAAATCCAATATAAGTCATGGATGAATAATGGGTGCGGGATGGTGACTGTCACTCGAATAAGATCCGTGTGGAGAAAATGGTTGAGAGCATGCATGTTGGTTTTTAGATACTAGATCTATAGTATTGCAAAAGGAATTATGAACAAATATTAAGTGTTTCTTTCATTTTAAAACACTCTCATTATATTGATGAATTTTCCTATTTTGGTGATTGATAGGTTTGATTAATCAATTATAATAACAAACCACAACTATAATCATAAATTGGATCCCAAAGTGGGTTATATATGCAGCCATATGGCACATATTTATAGTAAAATGAAATGTGATTTTTAGTTTTTAAAATCTTATTAAATAAAAAATAAAAAATTAGTAATAAAGAAAAAGTAAACCCTAGATCATTATCTAGGGTTTTTGGGACCAAAGGTCAGGTTCACCAAATGTTTAACCCTAAATTGAAATGGGTCAATATAGTAGAGGGTTAAGAATATAGAAGTGGATAATCATAAGTGTGATACATAAATATATAGCAAGCTAATTAATTTTCAAACTCAGATAAATAATGTAATGAATTTATAATAACAAGATACACTAAAAATGGAAAGTAATACTATTGATTGATATTGTAATATATTAGAAACAAGAGTACTTAGCTGGTTTATTATGAACATGAAGAGCTAGGTTGAAACATGCTAGAAGTAAATTGGAACTGAATTTAAAATCAATCATTAGATTCTATAAATTTACATTATGGGGCCTCAGATGCTTCTATCAGATTTGGATGATTGTGTTGACATTACTATTTGACTTAGACACAAGTATCCAATATAGAATATTAACTATATCTAGGTGTGACAACCTAAAAACTTCTAGGTTTTATATCACCTTTACTCTAGAGTGTTTAGATCTTTTGCATAGGCTGTTGCTCTTTGGCAAATGACTGAACTTTAGATTTTTCATCGTTAGAATGATTATGGAAAAAATGGGCTAGTTAGCACATGATGTCAAGCTACCCTAAGGACCTATATGTAAATGGGCATTGTCTACATAGCCAATATTCTAAAGAGGGCATCATAATTATGTATTTATACCTTATGTGTTGGCTTGAGTGTGTATAAAGACGTGACATGTGATAAACAAGTACATAGAGTGACCTAGCTTGTAGCTTGATAAGTATGGCTCATGGAGTGATCCTTTAGTACTTAAAACTTGTAGATGAGTTATACCTATGATTGATATTGAAATAGGAGAGAATATGGAAGTTTTTCTCACTTGAATGTTTGATTGGGTACGTTTGGTAAGTTCCCTTGTAATTTTTTAGGTCTGTGCTAGGTGAGGAATGAATGATGGTTGATATTATATACATATCAATCCCTTTTTGGAAATATATCGCATTAAGGAACTTAGATTAACCAAAGGGTACATTTAATTTGTAAATTTGATGACTTCAAGGTATTAGACACTTTATTTGGTAGAAGACACTGGCATCAACATAAGCATTTGATTGGGACGTAAGTGTCTAAGAAGCTAAAAAATAAGCACATGTCCAAAACTTGTAGAGGATGATAATAAATATGTTTAAAGCATTTTGAGCAATACATAAGGCCTGTTTATCAAAATAATACATGGTCAAACCAAGAGATAAGTAATAGGCATAGGAGATAATGGATGTGAGACTTTCAGTAGTAGGAAGCTCTTAGGAATTGAATGATATAATCATGAGAAGTACTTGACAAGTATATAAGACTGAGGTGCTATATAATTCATATTTAGTGTCTATAGTTAGGAGGTAAAGATATCATCTTGTGCTCAAGTAACATAAAAAGTATTATATATAAAGCATCTTGTTATACCATGATCTATAAAATCTATTGTGGTGACCTCTACGAGTATTCCATGTTATTAACATATTTTATATACATTTGTCCCATGTAAGGTTGACTTAAAGATTTTATCCAAGAGGAATGGATTACATAACAAATATTCACATGTTTATCTATCATCTTTGCCTTGACTTTACATGTATTGTATTTTGTAATGAAATTACTTAGATCATTTGCAATAATATAATAAAATATCATATAATTAAGCACAAAATAAGTAGATCCATAATAATATTTGGTGAAAGAGGAGAATACTTGAATATTATGACTGAGCCACTTTGATGGGGAAACCTCCAAAATAATACAATAAGAACATAATTCACAATATGATGATAAAATACTAACCACTACCTCTTATATACACTCTACTTAGCCATGGTTATTCTATAGGCCAACCATATTAAGAACATCGAGAAATGCAATAAGATATTATGAAGGTATGTAAGCCATAAGTTTGCCACACATATCCATAGATGAACTATATGTTACAAGAGTAGCATGCTCTCCCCTTTAGAATAATATTATCCTCAACATTGACTAAAACTAGGATGTTACTACAAGAACACTTCATCTTTGCATGTTACATCTTCATAATGCATATTATTTCATTTGATCAAATACTCCTTAATCACTCTGGTTCATTATTTCTTAGTGCATGTGTGGAGGATCTCTTCAGGATATATAATGACTCGACCTTATTCATCCAATTCATGTAACTTAGTTTGAGTGGAAAATCTATGTCTAATTACCTTCATCATGTAAGATACATGGAATATCAGATCTATACAAGTGGACATCAACAATTCTAGCTTGTAGGCCACACTACCAATTTTATATAAGATCTAATAAGGGCCATAATACTTAGCAGACAACTTGTTATCTTTTTTCTATTGATTTAGAGACATCTGATTATATGGCTGCATGTCATTATTAAATTCTCTCATAAAATAATTAGTACCTCATATTGAGGGTGAATGTGTTTCTCAATAACTCAAACCTTAAGATGCACCATCAAGACTGAAGTGATGGATAGGGGGTGATACCCATTCAATGCCATAAAGGGAGACATTTCAAAATAAGTTTGAAAAGAAGTGTTATAACACCTTTTGATAAGTGGTAGCCAATGAACCCATTTGCCCTATTTGTCAGAAAAAAACAATGAAGATACCCTTATAGAATTTTGTTGAATACCTCTATTTAAACATCATATTGAACATGATAGGATGAGATATGAACCAATTGGGTTCCAAAATATGCAAATAATTTAGTCCAAAAATTACTAGTAAATATGGGATATCAGTCACTTATAATGATCTTTGGAGTACCATGTAATTTCTGAATTGTATTGGGAAAAGTAAAAGCTACTATACTAGCAATGAATGGCTATGATAAGGAATAAAAATGAGCATACTTGGTGAGTCAATCCACAACTACCATGATGACATTTTTACCCTCAGACTATGGTAACCTAGTAAAGAAATTAATGGAAACCTCCTCTCAATGCTAGCTAGGGATGGATAAAGGCTATAAAAGACATGGGGTCTTAATGATTTCACCTTTATTTTATTGATATACCATACATTCAACCATATATTTATAGACATCCCCTTTTAGTCCTTTGAAAAATAATTCTTTCTTGATTCTATGATATGTTTTCAAAAATCCTGAGTGACCTCCCAATGGAGATATATGAAGTTCCTGAAGGATTTACTGTCTGAGGAGAGAATGATTGCAAAGGTATAATCTATCTTTATACCATAATGTGTTTCCATTCTATGTAAAATTTTTAGATCCCCCATAACTCTTCTAAAGATTTTGAATCAAATCATGGGTAGCACTATCATTCTCCCATTTTGATTTTGCTTTTTCTAACTAATCTATTTGCCAAATATTCATTATGCATATCAATGCCTTAATTGATTCATCCCTCTAACATAGTGCATATACCACCACATTATCTTTTCATTTCTTATAGGCTATTTAAAAATAATATCCTATCATTTTAGTCACCCATTTTTGTTGTTCTTTAGAAGACAATCATTGTTCCAAAAAATATTTAAGACTATCATGATTAATCTTTACCTTAAAGTGATGTCCCATCAGATAAGGTCTCTATTGCTTGACTACATACAAAAAATCAATAATCTCTTTTTCATAGATTGGCTTGAGCCTATTTTTTCCTTTCAGTTGGATACTCTCAAATTTAAGTGGTTTACCTTCTTGCATGAGTATAACCCCCACGTCATATCCTAATGTATCAAATTCCACAACAAAAGTTTTAGAAAAATCAACAATAGCCAAAATTGGAGTGGTTAACATAGCCATTTTCAACTATTTATATGCCTTGATAGTTGTGTCAATATATTGGAAGGAGTCTTTCTTCAAAAAATATGTGAGTGGGGATGTAATGTTACCATAATTTTTGACAAACCTATGCAGTAACCAATGAGCCCTAGAAATCCCCAGAGGTTTTTGAGTGTCTTGGGAACCTACGACTCCATCATCACTTGGATTTTTCTAGGATCAATTTTCAATATTTCATGTGAAATAATATTACTCAAGTACTCCATCTCTTGGACACCAAAAGCACATTTGAAAGGTTTTTTCATAAAGCTAATGTTGTTCTAGATCCAAGAGTACTTATTTCAAATGCTGCAAATGGTCTTCCTAATTTTGATTGTAAACAAGGATGTCATAAAAAAAATCAACACAAACTTTCTAAAAAATGGCCCAAAAATGAGATTCATCAAACTCTAAAATGTAGATGGTGCATTTGTGATGCCAAAAAGCATGACCATAAACTCATAATGGCCTTCATGATCTCTAAAAATTGTTTTAGGTATGTCTTCTGCTTGGATTCAAATATGATGATAACTAGATCAAAGATCTAACTTGGTAAAATAAACCATACCATGCAATTCATCTAGAAAATCATTAATTACTAGAATATGAAACTTATTTTTGATGGTGTAATTATTGAGTTCTCTATAGTCTGGGCACATCCTCCAAGTATCATCCTTCTTCTACACCATGAACACTAGGGATGAATATTCACTTTAGTTGTTTTAGATGATTTTTGCATCTAACATCTCTGGATTATGTCTACATCTAACATCTCCTACACCATATTTTAAATTTCACTCTTCTAGGCATAGGGATAGGTGTAGGGTCTAATCTTGGGTGGTCTAATTTTTAGAAGTAGTCTAATGACATGATCATGCACTCAGATTGGTGGAATATTCACCTTATGGCATGCCACCAAAAACAACATAATGGTAATCTAACACCATTTAAATCAAGATGGGTAAAATCCTTGGTTAAACTTATATAGAAAATAAGTGTGATCAAGGAATCCAAGGAGGGTGGTTAGATCATATGTTATCTTCATAATGAAAATGAAATCAAAAAGAAAGAAAACACACTAACATTCATAACACTACCTTGCCTAGATCAAAGGGAGGAGCATGGTGAAGAAACACAAATGAATAAAGCACAACTAAAAATGGAAAGAACATTACACAAATTCTTTACCAATTCCTTAAATACTCCATAAGATTTATTCATTTGGCTTTCTTTGATTGTGCTCAAGAAGTCTTCATCAATGGGGCTTGGCTATCTCCATCTCCTCTTGGCACCATGGTTGTCTTGGCTTATGATTTTGACATTATAACCCTATAGTCTAGCTTTGTGTAAAAATTCCTGCATAATAACATTACTATGTCCAAACTCTCTAAATGAAGAGGCAAATGCTTGTATTTATAAGTTTTGAAATCAACATGGAATGAGTTAAATCCTGACCTTGGTTTGTTTAATTAACCTTAGTGGAGTTAAAAGGTGTCCAAACCTCATGATTAGCATGGAATATGTGTGTCTAAGATATTTTAGATTTTGGACAACTCACAAAAGCTAATGATGAAAGCCTAGGATATTCTTTGATTTTGAATTTTCCTTTTTGATAATTCATTTAATTGCTCAAGGATGAATTCAATTAGGAGTTTAAATAGGATTTTCAAGTTAATTAATCCTTCTTAGGCTTTTGAACATTTATAAGGTTTTAATTTAATTTGAAATGTGCATTTGCTCTATTTAATTGTTTTTTAGGCCAAATTGCATGATATGAAGCCAAATTCAAGATGTTTTAAAATTATTAGGCTAGATATGCAAAGGTTGGTAAGAATTTATCTAAAGTCAGGTATGAAGCCATTCGTGGCAATTTTTAGATGTCTTTAGTTTGCCCCTATTTAGGAAGGCATTAAAAGCTTAAGCACAGTAACATCTTCTCAAAGAATGAAAAGGTCCTATTGTGCTTATGACTTTAATGACAATGGATGAACTATAATTATCCCTTTGAGGGAGTGGTTGATAAAATGGGTTGGAAAATGGTTTCTCCAAAAAAGGAAATGAGTAGATCAAACAAATGAAAATGACGGGGTGGAATAAATTGATTTGCCTAAAGGTAGTTATACTCAATGGAATATAAATATGCCCCATTTAGGGTAGATAAATATGATAAAACCATGCCCTAGGTGGGTAGAATAAAGTGAATGATTTACCCAAAGGCAATTATAATCATTAACTCTCAAATTTATGATAACACAATGATTTGCCCAAAGGCAGTTAGAATCATTAAGAATGCAAGTAAGATGGTGTACAATGGTTTGCCCAAAGGTGGTTATTAGCATTGTACCCCAATAGTGGAAAACATGGTTTGATAACACAATGATTAGCCCAAAGGTAGTTATAATCATTGATAATGCAAGTGGGATGATATATAATGATTTGCCCAAAGGTGGTTATTATCATTAGTATCTTGATAGTGGCAAATAAGATCTGAACTGATTATGGCAAATATGATGATGATAAATTGAGACAAAAGATAAATATGAATTAAGACAACCTGTTAGTAGGGTGATGCTCATTTGAACTAATAAAGGTTGAAATTATTTCATTATTTAATTACTTTGTTTGGGATATGATTTAGATTGGATTAGGAATGTTGCTAGTGTTAAGGAAACATTGATGTTGCTTTTGTCATGTAGAATTTTTGAAGATGATTTTTAATAAAGCATGTGTTAGTAGGCATCATGATAGAACACCATGAGAAATTGGCCAAAAATATGCGTAAGGACTGACTCCCATGATCCAGTACTCAATGGAAAATAATGCATCGATGATAAAAACCATGATGACTATGTTGATGTATAAATATGGATTGATTAAATAATAGTGCACAAGGGATCACCTAATGAATGCACATAGAATAAATCAAGGCAATTATACTTAAATAAAACAAACAAGCACACAAACAACAAACAAACAAATAATCAAAGAAACAAACACGAGTTAGTCCCAATGTTAGTACAAATAACATGACACAAATAATGTGATAAATATTGTCCCTAGAAAATAGGAGACAACTTAAAAAAAAACATGATGGGGGAAATATAAAAAAATGAAGGGGTTGGTTGAGCTATCTCCATATGCATTAGGCAAGTGGATGCTACCTACATAGTTCTATGGATGTGATGTCCAATAAAAACTTTAGGTTGAATGTAGTTCTCCTAGGAAATGGGATAGAAGAAATTGATGATAGAAAGAACAAACATGATTGATAGGATAGAAGAATAGGAATGAACTCATAAAATGGTGAGAGTGTGGGAAATAAGGCCAAAAAGGATGGGGAAACTAAGGAATAAGTGATTTCTTGTGACTTAGTGAGGGTTCCTAGAATCCTTAAGGCAAAGAAGTGGTCAATGTTTTTGTTTTTTCTAAACGGTTTTAAATATTTTTGTAATTTTCTAGGTACTTTAACTCAAATGAGAATTATGAGATACTAAATGGTCCAAGATCACAAAATGGTGAGAGCATTCTATATTGAAATGTTACTCACAAAATAGTGAGAGTGTAGCGAAAAGGGGGAATGAGTTGACCTTAACATGAATCAAACATGACCCACATAGTCCCAAAATAGCCTTAGGTCACAATAGTTCCAATTTATAGTATAGGAATCTAACTAGTGTAGTAGTCAATTCAAACAAAATAGGTCAAGTTAGCACATTGGCACAATATGACATTATAAGGGCAAGTTTGTATGTCAAGGCACAATAAACAAAATTTGCCCCTAATTTACCCATAAACGGTTATAAATAAGATACAATGGATTAGGTCAATGATATTAATTTGCCTATAGGAGGTTATAATTAGCAGAAAGACCGATGAGACACTGATTTTCCCATTTAGGTAGATATAATTAGGCTCACATAGATAAACGTGATATATAATGGAATAAGAAATGAAGGATGCAACTGCCAATTTTTTTTTCATATTGCTCCAAAATACTGCCTCTATTTGGAATGCTTGAAACAACTACTAAAAATGATCTGATTCTTCATATTGAATGTGAAACCAATGGATGAACCAAGGTCAAATGGGCTAGGATAGGATAGATCAAAACATTTTTGGTTGATAGCAATGGAATGGTAAAATGTCAAAATGATAGGATGGTAGAATGGTAAAATAGAATTGTACAAAGAAGAATGTTGATAATATGGTACAACTTGAAATGATCATCATAGACCATACGCTAAATCAATACAGTGAAGTAACACTTGAGGTGTATAATGTTCATCAGCTCATCAAGTTCATCCCATAAAGTGTGGTGAGCCTGTATGCTCCAACACCATAGTTTGAAACAATGATAAAAGGACCTACCCAATTGGGTTTGAACTTGATTTTATGCTTCTTTTTGGTTGTGGTATTCTTTTGGTTCTCTTTAAGAATAAGATCACCAATCTCAAATTCTCTATGTTTCACACACCAATTATAGTGGCCATGAAGTTAGTTCTGATATGCCTGTAGATTGTTCACTGCATCCATGCATTCCTCATCAAGTAAATTTAGTTATTGAAAGTGAGCTACTCAATAGTCTACATAGTCTAGGACATGTTTCAAAGAGATATGAAATAAAGGTACTCAACCTTAATGGGAATAATGGCTTCAATACCATAAAAAAGTGAGTATAGAGTGTCTCTTGTTGGGGTACAGTGATTGGTATGGTATGCCTAGAGGGCACAAAATATCTAAAGGAGCCAATCATGGCCAACACATTGACAATATTTTTGAGGATGTTGACAATGGTTTTATTTGATGCTTCTACCTAACCATTACCTTGAGTGTAGTATGCCATGGATAAATGATGTTTGATCTTGTATTCAACACATAACTTTTTGACATCCTTGTTATTGAATGATACTCCATTATTTGATATAACGTTAGAAGGGATACCATAGCGGTAGATGAGATGGTTAAAAATGAACTTGGAAATTTGCTTTCCAATCATGTAAGTGAGGGGTATAGCTTTAAACCACTTACTAAAATATTGTGTGGTGGTAAGGATATGTTTATGTCCATCAAATAAGGTGGGTTTTATCTTACTAATGAGATTGAGTCCCCATATAGAAAATGGCCATGGTGTCAATATTAGTTTCAAAGTCTTAGCTAGGACATGAATCAGATTGGCATGCCATTAACATTTATCACATATTTTGACATATGTAGTTAAATTTGTGCCTATTGTTAGCCAATTATACCTAGTACGTATGAGCTTTTTGGATAGGATGGCCCCATTGGTGTGGGATCCACATACTCCATGAACTTCCCATAATGCTAATGTAGATTCTATTAAAGTTAAATAATGAAGTAGAGTTTTATCAAAACTATGGTGGTATAGAGTTGGTTTGAGTAATGTATAACATTGGGAATTATGGATGAAAGATTTGGATTATTTATGGGATAATTATGGTGGTAGTATTTGGTCATGTAAATAGGCATATAGGTCTAAATACCAAGTAGAGATAGGACCAACAATATCATAGATCATTGCGATAGTTGAAGGTTCATAAGCTGATACTATTAGATTTTCAATGAGAAACTAGTCTTCCTTGGCTGTGTCTACATGTTTAATCAAAGATCCAATGGTAGCCATGACATCTTCTATTCTATTACTTGCCCTTGGTATATGTTTAAATTGAATATTGGCAATCCACTACTTGAGAGTGTGAACCATTGTCTTATATGGAACCAACTTGTCATATTTGGTCTAGAAATGGTCTATAACCTGACTGATGATTAACTGAGAATCACCATAAACCTTTAAATGATGTATGTTTCATTGTACTAGCTGTCAAAGCCCTACAATGATTACTTCATATTCAACCATGTTATTGGTATAAAGAAAGTTGATTATGAATGACTTAGGGATTAGAACCCCCTATGGAGTTATAAATAAAAGGCCTACCCATAATTAATATGTTGTAAACAATCAATCAAAATACAAATTTTATTGCTACTCCTTGAGAGGAGTTTCAATGATGGTCATAATAGAGTCAATAGGAAATTAGAATGTTAGTGGCTTTGTATCTGCAAAGGGTACTTCAACAAGCTGATCTGTGAGAAATTTTCCCTTGATGGATTTATTGTTTACATATCCTATCTTAAACTCATTGAGAAGCATGATCCATTTGGCCATGAAACCTTGTAAAGCTATTTTGGATAGTAGATACTTGAGCGGATCTAATTTTGAAATGACCATGGTCTTATTGTTCAACATGTAATGTCATATTTTTTGAGCTATAAATACCATAATGAGACAATATTTTTTAATGGGTGTATAATTGTGTTTATATCTAAATAATGTATGACTTAGATAGTACACTACATGCTCTTTTTCATTATCATTATGTTGAGCTAGATGTGCCCCCAGGGCATTGTTGGTAGTTGATAAATACAACAAGAATGATTTTCCTAGTATAGGAGGCAATAAAATTAGTGGATTCGATAGATAGTCCTTTAGCTATTGAAAAGATTTCTAACAATCATCATCCTAAAGAAATATTACACCCTTCTTCAATAGGTGTGTGAATGGATGACATTTGTCCACTAATTGAGATATGAAGTGTCTGATGGATTGGATCTTGCCCTATAAACTATGGCATTGTTTCAAATTGGTCAGTGGTGGCATCTCTATTATGGCTCATACTTTGGTTGGATCAATTTCATTGCCTTTATGAGACACAATAAAGCTAAGTAATTTACCTAAAATTATGCCAAAAACACATTTCTTAGGGTTAATATTGAATTTTTAATCACGTAATCACTCAAATATCTTCCTCAATGCTACTAGATGATTGGCTCTAGTTTTTGATTTACCTAATAAGTCATTGACGTATTCTTCAACAATGTCATGCATCATATCATGAAATATGACTTTCATGGCTCTTTGATAGGTGGCCCTTATGTTTTTAAGACCAAATGGCATAACCTGATAATATAATGTTCTCCATGGAGTGGTGAATGCTATTTTATGTTGGTCTTTTGGTGCAATTCAGATCTGATTGTAGCCTAAGCATCCTTCCATTAGTGAAAACATCTCATAACCTATTGTGGAGTTGAAAATAATGTTAATATTTTGAAGAGGAAATTCATCCTTGGGGTAGGCTTTATTTATGTCCCTAAAATAAGTACAAATTTTGATTTTTTTTGGCTTTTTGCTGATAGGTACAACATTGGAAATCCATTCAGAATAGTCAATTAGCTTGATACATATCACTTCCAAGAGATTTTCCAACTCTTTATTTACTAATACAACAATGTGAGGATGCATATTGTGTAAATTTTGTTTGATAGGTTTAGCATCAGGATGTACCACAAGGTGGTGAACAACTAAGACGGGGTCCAAACTTGGCATCTCAAAATAGGCCCTAGAAAATATATCAGTAAATTCCCTCAGAAGGGTTGTAAAGACTCCACACTCCTTAATGAGGGATGTGCCTAAGTTAATCCATTTTGGGTCAATTGGAGTCTCGATGTTTACCTCTATTCTGTCTTCCACTAGAAGGGTCGAACTATCTTCAAGAATAGTGGGCAATGATGTGAACTATTTGGCAATGTTAAAGTCCTTTGTTAGGACTAGGTCTCTGAGTTCTCCTAGGTATGATGAATTAGATTCCCCAAATGGGAGATATGGTCATGTGATAAAAACATTTGGAAACTCCTATATGATTTGATCAAAGGCTTTTTATTATTTAAGACTGAATTCAGACCCTTAAACACTTTCATTATTGTTGGGTTCTTGAATGATGTGATGAAAATCCTATAGCTCTTCAAAGCTAAACTTAGACCCATAGAAAAGTTTATCATTGGTAGTCTCTTGGTCTAAATTTAAAGAAGGTTGAACACCCCCTTCTAATAGATCTTGAAACATGTTTTCAACACTAGACTAGCCTTTATCTTTACTCTTTCCCTGGTCTAAAAGTCCCTTGAAGAATTTTTCACTTTGGGAACTCAATGTTTTATTTAATTGTCTTTGGATAAGGGTGTTCACTTGCTCTCCAAAATAGGATTCAGGATCCAAATTCATTGAGAACCATTTTTTGTGATCTCCCAATGGAACATTGTCCTTGAGGCGTAGAAAATCATACAACGCTTCATCATTATAAAACTCATCAATTGACACATTGGATTCTTGTTGGTCCTAGTCTATCAGTTAAGGATAATACAATGGTAGTAGATTATGACAAATGACTAGTTTAAGGGCACAAATGGCATTATTATCAAATAGATTGGTATGGGCTAAGTCATCAAATGGGCCATGATCAAACTCTACTTTGTTATCAACATCATCATCATTAGTTGTTGGTAATGGAACTCGAATAAGATACGTGAGGTTACCCCTAGGTGATTTAAATCCAAGTCCATAAGTTACTTTGTACTTAGTCATATAAATTGGATCAAGTGTTCCCTATTGATTTGGCCTGAGGCCTCCTCCTTCAGAGTCTTGGTTGTCCATGATCTGATTATGAATATGATACATTACATTTTTATAATAGTTTGATAGCTTATTAGTGTACAACCATGATTCATATCCTTCGAGAGGATATTGTTCTTGGTCAGAGGCTGATATGAAAGTGATAGGTCTTGGACTATACATTTGGCCTTTACCATTTCTTTAAAATTCCATGTGAAGTGGTTTGGATTTTGGTCTTCTAAAGGACTTGGGGTTCTATGGAATATTTGAAATGGGAAAGGTGTTGTGGGTCAAATATTCTCTTGGGATATTAGCTAAGATGGTATAATGATTGGATATTTCAAGAGGTGACATGTGAGAAAGTGAATCAAAGGCATCAGGGTCAATGCAATTGTCTTCTGGTAAATTAATAAGTATTACTTTCCCCTTGTCCTTCTTGGTAACTAGATTCATGCTAAAATAATAGTTATAGATTTTGAACTCAACCTCTAGATGTTTATAATACTCATATGGATGCAAATCTCTTGAAATACTAACTTCCATTCTTGAATGGGAAAAATTGATACATTAGTACAATGTTGATGGGACTGCATGAATCTCATGTAACCAAGGTCTACCCAAAATCATATTGTATTACAAGTCAAGATCTAGTACATGGAAATGTGTATCATGAGTTAAGGGCCCAATGATAATTGGTAAGGTGATAGTGCCTTTTGACTCTCGTTCTTCATTATCATAAGATTTGATGGTGATTATTTTTGCTTGAAAATCTATTGTCATATACCCGAGAAGCTTAATGAGATTTAGAGACACAATATTTAGTCCCAATCCATTATCTATAAGGACATGTTTCACTTTGTGATGCATTATGTAAACTTTGATGTACAATGGATTATTATGCAATGGGCCTTAGGAGACATATCACTTTGATTGAAGGTTACTTGTTGTAAAATGAGGTGTCCAACCAAAGCTTGAAATTTGTTAGGGGATATGTCATTTGGAACTATGTATTGACTAAGGAAATCTATCAAGATGTTTTTGTGGACGGTTGATGTATACAAAAAATCTAAAATAGAGATTTGTGTTGGCATATTTTGCAATTATTCCACAATGTCAAACATCTTTTCTTTGATAGTGGTAAATAGTTTATTTTGAGGTAGAACAATTGGTTGGATGATGGGTGAAGTGAAATATGGTTGTGGGCCTGGTATGGTAATCTTTGATTGTCAAGTTGTGATTGCATAATCAATATTAGATACATGACCGTTATTGCTAACAAATAATGATGGAGGGGGATCAAATAAGATAAGTCTTGGTTATTGATGTACTTGTGTGTGGTCATAGGCTAATGATGAGTTATCAGTAAAAGGTCTTAACATGGGAATCCCTGCTTAGTGGTTCACTTGTGCACCATCCCAAGTCAAGGAAGGATTACTAGAATGGTTTGGTTGATTTGGTATGATTATCAACGGTCTTATCTGATTGAAACTTGGTCTTAGATTGATTGAAATGGTTATAATGCGACCTCTTGTAATATGGACTATAATTGAATTATAGTCATGTGTAACTGCATGGTAGGTCTATTGGTTGTTGCCATCATTCTGACCTTGGTTATGTCCATTGTTTTGACATTGTTGATTTTGCTATTAGTTCAGTTGAGTTTGTTGGTTCAAACTTGGTTGTTGATACTATTGTTGTTGATGTTGCATTGGCCACTATTGTTGTTTTTGTTGGTTATTATGTTGGGGCAAAGGATTCTAATAAATTCTAAGTCTTTGATTGGAGGTGGAAGCTCTATGATCTAATGTGATCTCTCTATTTTTCAACATATTCTAAATTACATGTCTAATTTTCACACAATGCTAAAAATTATGGCCATTGACCCTATAAAAATCACAAAATTATTATGGCCTATACCAGTATGACATGTTAACACCCTCATGAACTTGATATTTTTGAATAAGCCATCTAGTCAAGTTAGTTGCTGTGAGCTTGCAAAAGACTGATTCAATGGGCTCTCCAAGGTAAGTAAAAGCATGATGAGTAGGCATGTTTTTTTCTTAGAGGAGGGTTTTGCAAAGGCATAAGTTACCATGTTTATTGCATTTGTTATGCTAGTCTAGGTTATTGCACTTATTTGCTAAAGGGGTTGTTGGGTAAGAGTAAGTTAGAAAGGTGACATAGGCTAAGTAGACGGTGTTTGCACAATTTGGACATGTTGTGACTCTGTTACTCTATTTCCTAAAAACTTCTTGTTGTGGTTGAATTGATTTGGTATATCATTATTATTATCCCATTTCAGTTGTGATGCTTGTACTTGGACTTGGTTATGATTTTGGCCACTATTCTAGTTTTTATTTTGGCCATTGTTCTGATTTGATGAGGTTAATTTAATGATCCCTTCATTAATAAAGGATATTTCAATCACTAAACCTTTGTCAATGATTTATTTGAACGTATATACATACTACAACTCTAGATAATAAGATATCTCACTGTGTAGATTTTTGGTAAATACAACGACTAGTTGCTTGTCTTATAAACTATGGGTAAATCAGATTGCAAGGGCTCTCCATTGCTATAAATAGCTTGTGAAGCTTTCTCTCACTTTTTATTTTTCTTGCGTCAGGTCCCCAATGAAATCTCATGTTTGAGATTGTAAGAGAAGTGTTACACAAACTTATATGAAAGATCATCGAAATTAGAAATTAAATTATTTGGTAACTTCAAGAACCATTCCAAGGCTTGCCTAACTAGGCTTATTAGAAACAATGACAACATGTATATGTTGCTATAGGCCACTAATTGGCATGCAATAAATAATTCTATCAAATGGGCCTTGGGGTCACCTTTCCCCTTGTATTTATCAAACTTTGGTGGTTTATACCATGGAGGAAATGTTATCTATAAGTACTCCATGTTAAATTGGTAAGAACACATGTCATCCAACTTGATCTTTTTGACTTATTTCCTAGTTTGGATGTGTAGACACCTAAATTTGGCCATAGATAACCTCTAATTAGACTTTTGACCAATTTCCACCTAAAGTGTATAATTTGGCTTAAAAACACTAAATCACATTGAAATCTTTGGATCAGACATATTTAAGTGCTGATTTTGGTTAGGGTATAATTAAACCAGGGAATGCAATTTATGGGATAGCTAACTTTGATCAGATCATTTCGAGTGAAAATGCTAATTTTGCACCTAGGTGCTCTAGATTGCTCTTTCCTATCAAATCTCTTGCATAAGACACGTGCCTTTGTTATTTTATATTGGTAACATCCTAAATGGGAAAATGGCTCTAACACATCTGATATTGACTTCCAATTTCAATCTAGTCAAATTTTGGACTAATAACAAGGCATTATG
Source organism: Torreya grandis (assembly GCA_037957365.1). Taxonomy (NCBI): domain Eukaryota; kingdom Viridiplantae; phylum Streptophyta; class Pinopsida; order Cupressales; family Taxaceae; genus Torreya; species Torreya grandis. The sequence continues at coordinate 2,006,955 of JARHVA010002192.1, read as the reverse complement.
ATCAATTTGAGTAATTTGTGCATGAAGTGCTTAATCATGCGTAAGAGCTAATTAAAGAAAATTAGAGCTTGATTAAGAATTCCATGAAACTTGTTGAATACTTATTTTTTGAAATGAATATTGAATATTTGCATCATCAAGTGACCTCATTTCTTAGGAAGACATCCCTAAGCCATAAATGCCATAAATATTAGGATTCATGCCTTCCATGCCTCATCAATGCCCTCCATGCCTCTTAATTGCTCCTTTATCCCAAATATTGATGAACCTATTTATAAATTTTAATTAGAAAATTGGATTAATCCTTAGCCACACATCTCAATCTTGAGATGGATGGTTTAGGTTGATTCTGATCAATCTCAAAAATCTATAAATAGAGAGGCCATGAACATCATTTCTAAGTTATTATGGTGAACAGTTATAATGCACAAATGATTCCACAAGATATTGCAATTAGTTTTACCATGCCAAATTGATTCCAATCCAAGCTACGACAAAGTTAAAGGTGCCAAGGAGAGATAGAGGTATCCAAGCTTCCATTGATGAAGACTTCATGAGCACAAGCCAAATAAGCCACTACAACAAACATTTTGGAGCATCCAAGGAAGGTAAAAGAAGGCTTATTTTGAATTTTAGTTGTGTGTTTTATTCATGTTTGTTAACTAAGCTCTCCCTAGTGTTTAGGCCTAGAGATGTTATGCTAGTTAGTGTGTTTCTTTCATTTTGTTTTCATTTTGACACTAACACGATACTAACCATCCTCTCTTGAGTCAAATTCCTAACTCACATAATTTCACACCCGATAGGACCCAACACATCCCATGTATGAAGGAGAGCATGAGGTAACTTTAAAATTTTAATTTGGATGCTTAACACTCTTTCTAAGTGATTTTATAACTTTGTTTGGCCATTTTTTCTTTATCATGAGTTTACATAGTAACCATTATCAGTTGAGTAAACCATCGACGGTCATTTTCAACCATCATCGGTTAGTAGTAGTAAAACTGATGTCAGTCTACATAACCATCACCAGTTAGTAAAACTATCATCGGTCTGCATAAACATCACTATTCTTGGTTAGTATAATTGTCGATGGTCACTATGTTTTTTCTTTACACAAACTCGAGAGCCCATTTTTCTAAGTTGGTTGTTTCAACTTCAAAAGTGATTCTAAGATAAACATCTTGCTAGCATTTTTTTTATAGGTTTTACTTGAAAAATAATCAAAGCATGCTTAAATAGATCCTTTTAAACTTGTTTTAGGGTGTTTTAAAATGATTCAAACTTTTCATTTTGGTGCTTAAAGGAAAATCATTTAGGGTGCTATTGATTAAATTTTGTAGTTAGCTTTCAAAGTTACAAATTAAGACCAAGGGGTCAAATGAACACCACCAAATCTTTCATTTGGGATTAAAATTGAACACACTTGTTAATTTTTTTTCACTTGTTTCAATTAACATTTTGTTTTTGCAAAATACAAGGATGTTATGTTTATGCTTTTCCATTTGTCCCCTTTAAGGAACCCTTGGAATCAAAAGTGCTTTAATTATTTGTAAAAATCCTAGTCTAAGGCTTAAAAAGAATGTCATCTAAAGCACTCCCCAAAAACTCATCAAATTTTGGGTGACCTTGAAAATGACCCTAAAGTCTTTATTTTTATGTCTTTCATTTCATTGCATCTTGGATAGAAAAGGGGATGTCATTACGTCCCATGATTTATTTAGGAAAGCTTTGACCCAAGGTTTCATCTCCTAACATTGACTTCACTTACTCCTTCTGAGTTGCACATAAGACATATCTGCATTTGGACATCATACTACACTGAATGAATAACAAGATGTAGTGGTTGTAAAAGGGCTAGACCTTTTTACAACTAGTCAATGCCACAATCACCTAATTTTTGTGCTTATCTTTTGCATTGTTTGACATGAAAGTAAATGTGCAATTGATTCCCCTAGAAAATTTTGAAATCTTGATATTTTAGTCAACCCCACATTGCCATACCCTTTCTAGGATTTGGACGATTATACTTAGTGTATTTTGGTCATTTTTGCTTATTTTGAGACTAAAACTTGTTTGTTTGTTCATAAAGCCATGTCAAAATAAATTTGTCTATATGTCACTCTTTTGTCTATATGCCAATTTTTATTTAGATGCTTGACCTTTTATGTGAATGACATTTGAGATTAGACATTTAATGTTAGACTGTTTTATGCCAAGTCTTATCATAAACCATTTTGGAGATACAACTCCACTTTTAGACCATATTGGAGATACAGTTCCACTTTCAGACCATATTAGAGATACAACTCCACCATTTTGACCAAGTTAGACCATGTTTGAACCATTTGTCCTTTGGATAGTTTTTCAAAGTTTGTAAAACTCTAAGCCTTTTTCTTTTTGGAGCTTTCATCATTTATGTAGATATGTCTAGCTACACCTATGGTGGATTCATGTATAATCCAACTTATGATATAATGGCCACACAAAATCCTACTAGGAACCCTTATAGAGAAAGATTTTTTAAGGAGTTTTATTATTCTCCCTATAATACTCCATATGGGAAACATAGTCAAAATCCATAAAATCCAAATCGAGACCTTGATTGGTATGAAGAGGCTTGTGAGGAGGACTTTGAAGACCCAACTATAGATAATGTTGTTTAAAATATAGATCCATACCCTCTTTGTAATAATCATTATGTGAAACACATTTAAGAACCAACTTATGAGCCAAATCACAACTAGGATGATATGGTTTATGAGGAAGACTTGGATATTTTGGCCTATGCGAGTAATCAAGCTCCACCACATCATACCATTTATATTCCAAGACTATAATGTCACACCATTCCCATACCAAGAACTCATACTTTGGATTGTGAGAGAAACCAATCTCCACAACACCCTTTCATCATTATAGGACCTAGTCCTTTAACTTGTGTGAGCAATCAAGCTTTACACCACCCTATCATTATCATTTCAGGACTTCATCCTTTAGCTCATGCAAGAAATCATGCTCCCAAATGACCTAAAATTATCCAACTAAAAGTCATTCCTCATCTAGTACCAATCCCATCCAAACCTCAACTGATCTAATCCTTTGAAGACCAAGCTATGTTCAAAACTAGTATTTTCCAACTCATTAAAAACCAAAGCCAAGAAAACCAACCAATCCAAGATGTTTTTGTTAAACCAACCACTTGTGATAAGTTATCCTATGATGAATCACCTATTGATCCTATTCTAATTGTCGAGGAGTCTCACACTAATGACCAAGTCTTTGTTGAGTCACTTCTTAATGATTATAACCACCTTTGGACAAATCATTACCTCGACCATGTGCCTATTTTTTAAGAGCCTCCTATTAACAAGATAGTCTTTGAGGAGTTGTATCTTAACCTTTTTCCCATCCTAGAGGAGTCCCACTTTGACAAACTAGTTTCTGTGGAGCCCATTATGCCATCATAGGTTGTTACTTGTCCAAAACCAAATATTCAACAAGACATCATTATAACAAAGTACCTATCAGATGAAGAATCATAGTTAGAGATAGGTTTTATTATTGAATTGACATCAAATTTACCATGAGAATATAAAGCAACATCAGTCTCAACATTAAATTTAGAGTCCCTTGAGTTAGAATCAGATTTAAATGAAAAATATGTTTATGGTTGTTACAACATTGGTTACACATGCCTTCAAGATCAATTTGAATACATTTGTGATCCTTCTATAGTTTTTGAGGATGATTAATTTAGCTTTGACACTAGTTATCCTAGTATATTCTATGAGGATTATGTATCCTCTCCTAATGCCATTACCATCAACCAAGATAGCCATATCATTGACATTCCATCTCCCACAAGAATCGATTAGGATCGATAGAATCACACTTTATTGAACTGCATCTATGGTGACATAGTAGTTGAAGAAGAGAAAGGAGGCCAAGATCACATTCATATAGCAGAAGAACACTCTCCTAGTGAAATATTTTCAAAGGCACTATGATATAATCAAAGTTCTAACTCAACATTTTATAGTGAAACTTTTTTGAAAGTGCTAGAATAAAATTAAAGTCAAAATCCAATATTTATTATCAAAATATTCTCAAAGGTGCTACAAGACAATCAAGATAAATTCATTGGTAAAAACCTATTTGAGGCACCAATAAATGAGCACAACATTTCTTCACTACTTGATGAAGACAAAATCAAATATCAAATAAAAATAGCTTCATATCTATAGCCTAATCAAATGGTAGCTACTCTCAAGATCAAATAATAGAAAAATCTGGTGGTCCTATTGAGAGAACAAGTCTTCGGCCCTACCACAACCAAAATTATGTCAAATCCAACATCAACAACATTACGTGTGACTAAAAGTCCTAATCTTCATTTGTTTCTCCACCATTATACATTCCATTATTATATACCATTCCATTTCACAATCAAACCTACCATTTGTTATTTGTCCTTATTTACCATCCATGGTCATACTTTCCTTTACAGAGGCTACAAAGATACCTTGTGTCAATGTTTGAAGGAATCAAAATCAATGACCAATGAAGATCACAAAAACATTCTCAAAATCATAGTTTGTAGGTAGTTCTTGATGAAGTAGTTATTTAGATGAGGTGTGGGATAATAATTAACATGATCAAGTATTCTATTTATATCATTTATTGATTAGGACATGCATCTCCATCTCAACAGGAAAAATAGAATCATATGTCATTTACCACACCCAGGCCAAAAACATATACCATATCATTTCAAATTGCCATGCCATTTCCATTGTTACATATCTATTTTATATTATCACATATTCTTGCTATTCACCCTATCACCTAGGGGCAAACCCTCTTACCATTTTGTACATCCTATCATTCCATTCCTATCTAGACCAAATCCTATTTTTAGTCATCCTACCCGATCTTGTTTTGATCTTGGTTTTGTTTGGGTCTTCCCACACTTTTTGTGAGAGGATTCCAATCAAGTTTCAATAATTAATCAAGTGCATGTTTAAATGATAGTCTATGAAAGTAGTGTGACAGTTGATCTGGCAAGATATCATTCATTTTCCATCCTATATCATGCTTATTTATGTGAGCCTGATTGTAAATACCTATGGGAAAATTAGTGTTTCACCAATCTTGCCACTAATTATAACTACTTATGGGAAAACTAGGGGAAACACTTGTTTATCATGTATTACTGCATCACCTTGATATTATTATTTTCATTTGACTGGCCATTTACCAGATTTGAGAACTTATTGGGATGTAGTTGGTTTTTCCCTACCTTTTGTGTGGATGGAATTACTATGACTTGAGGTCATTTTAGGACTATGTGGGTCATGCTTAATTCATGTTGAGGTCACCCCAGTCCCCCTTTCCATACACTCTCACCATTTTGTGAGCAACCTAAGCCAAATGTTCTTGCCATTTTGTGAGCTGGTATCTTATCATTATCTAACGAGTTAAGATACCTCAAAATACCAAAAACATTCATAATATTTCAAGATATAAAAATATTTGTCCTCTCCAAGCCTAGTTAGTTATCCTAGATCTGCCTTACTGGGGTATTGTCATTGTTAGGATTCTTTCTTTTGCTTTTGTTTTTAGGATTTCTATTTGTTTGTTTATTTTAGGTTGTTTATTTGTTTATTTACTTGCCTATTTATTTTCTTTCAAAACTGTTGCCTCCACTTAGTCTATATGCATTTGTGAGTGATTCCTTGAGCACATTATTCTTGAGTCTATCCATATTCATATGTCAATATTATCATCATGGTTTTTATCATTGGTGTATTATTTTTGAGTATTTATTGGATCGAGAGTCAGTCCTTATGCATATTTTGGGATAATCTTCATGGTGTTCTATCATGAAGCCTACTATCACATGATACAACAAAAATTAGCTTTAGGAAGGTCTATAATCAATCGAGATATATAAATTTATCCTTGGCACTTTGGCAAATCCTTCCATCCCACACTTGATCAAATAAACCCATTGGCCATTCTAGTTATATCATTACTAATAAGGACAAGCATCTCCTCATTGATAGGTACAACAGAATCATTTTTAATGATCAATATTATTCCTCTATCCATATCTTTCATCACTTTGTACCCACTCATATTTAATCTATATTTTAGGTTATATCCTTTAGTTATGATTGCTAATCATCCCTAATTGGGGCACCATCAGTTTTAGCCAATCCAGGTCTGCTTAATGATTATAACCACCTATGAGCAAATCATTATTTTGAATTTTATTCTTGATTATAACCACCTTTGAGAAAATTATCATCCTTCTTACATCAATGCATTCAATCATTTTCTTATTTAGATTAATCTCAACCACAAGTTAATTCCACCTTTCTTCTTATTTCTTTTCAAGGGACAACCCATCAACAAATGTGATGACCACTCCCTCTAGGGGGCATCATATAGTTAGTTTATCATCATTGTAGTTGTAGGCATACATAAAATTTTCATTCTTTGAGAAGATGTTACTTGTGCTTATAGCTTTCAATGCCTTCCCAAATAGGGGCAAATTGTAGACACCTAAATTTGACCATCAATAACCTCCAATTAGACTTTTGAATAATTTCCACCTAAAGTGCACAATTTAGCTTAAAAACACTAAATCACATTAAAAGATTTGAATCAAACATATTCAAATGCTAATTTTGGTTAGGGTATCGTTAAATGAGGCAATACAATTTATGGGATAACTAACTTTGATCAGATCATTTTGAGTCAAAATGTCAATTTTGCACTTGGGTGCTTTAGATTGCTCTTTCCTATCAAATCTCTTGCACAAGATAAGTGATTTTTTTATTTTATATAGTAACATCCTAATGGGATAATGGTTCCAATGTATCTGACATTGACTTCCAATTCCAATCTAATCAAATTTTAAACCAATCACAAGGCATTTTGATCAATTTGAGTAATTTGTACACAAAGTGCTTAATCATGCTTAAGAGATAATTAAACCAAATTAGAGTCTAATTAAGAATTCCATGGAAACTTGTTGAATACTTATTTTTGGAAATGAATATTGAATATATACATCATCAGGTGACCTCGTTTCTTAGGAAGACATCCCTAAGCCATAAATGCCATAAATATCAGGATTCATGCCTCCCATGCCTCACCAATGCCCTCCATGCCTCTTAATTTCTCCTCTATCCCAAATATTTATGAGCCTATTTATCAATTTTAATTATAAAATTAGATTAATCCTTAGCCACACATCTCAATCTTGAGGTGGATGGTTCAGGTTGATTCTGATCAATCTCAAAAATTTATAAATAGAGAGGCCATGAACATCATTTCCAAGCTATTTTGGTGCAAAGTTATAAAGCACAAATGATTCCAAAAGCTATTAAAATTAGTGTTACCATTCCAAATTGATTCGAAGCCAAGACAAGACAAAGCCAAAGGTGCTAAGGAGAGATGGAGGTAGCCAAGTGATGAAGACTTCATGAGCACAAGCCAAGCTAGCCACTTCAATAAGCATTTTGGAGCATCCAAGGAAGGTAAAAGAAGGTTTCTTTTGCATTTTAGTTTTTAGTTTTATTCATGTTTGTTAACTAATCTCTCCCTAGTGTTTAGGCCTAAAGATGTTATGCTAGTTAGTGTGTTTCTTTCATTTTGTTTTCATTTTGACACTAACACGATACTAACCATCATCTCTTGAGTCAAATTCCTAGCTCATAGGATGGTGGGAATGGCATCCTTCATTTGTTATAATTCTTATTCGAGGAAAATAGTGGGAAAATTTGCCTAAGGTGATGGTTAGGTGGTCACAATTGGATTACTTTGACCAGGGTAGAATGGAGGTATTTATTATGGTATGTTATATTCATAAGGGAATGGACTAAGAATATGCATGCATGAATTAGGGTATGATTATTTAAATTGCATGCACTACGGTGTGATATTCTAGTTGGTATTAGGTATGTATACCTAAGGTTTGGAATATTTAGGTTGGGATGTAGGAATATAATCATACTATGGCTGTTGAGGTTGAATAGGGACATGTTACCAACTAGTCTTACCTTACTGATTGAGGGGAACTTAGGAACCAAGATCCTATCTCTAAACTTGTGGCACATTTTGTATGAAGGATAATTATTGAATAATATGTACTTGAGTGCATTAATCCCTATTGGGAAGTGGACACATGTTGGAGATTCAACATCTATCACTAACCAATACTAGTACGCTATTGATTAAACATAATTTTGTTTTGGATCAACATGGTAGTCTACGACTGAAGAGGTATGTTCATCATTACCTAATGAGGTGGAAAATTAGTTTCCCCCTATTGAGGTGGCAATATGTTTTGCCTTTGATATGTGGGTAGATTGGATGGTGCCTATTATTATGGAATATTACTCATCACCTATTGGGGTGGAGTAAGATTCATCACATTTTGTTGTGGCATGGCATTGGTGGTTGGATGACTACTTAAACCTTGATGTTGGGTGTTTGAAGAAACAACTAGTTACATATTAGAGGTAGTTGGTTGGGGTTGGGAAGTCAAAAATCCCACTCCTTGAGTTTTTAAACCATTAATGGTGCTAGTTAAAGGCATATTTTTTTGTTGACTAGTCATTTATGCATTAATACCATTTTAGTCTAAATTGGACATTGCTTGTGCATTGTCCACTATGTTTCGCTCACTATTCTGTGTAGAATTAGAAGACACTTCCTTGATAGTTGGGGTATTAAACATGTTGTCTATCGAAGTGATTTGCATAAGTGGGTTTAAACCCTAATTTTATTGACCTTTCAACTCAAATAAGACTCCTATTGAAGGAGCTATATCAATAAGAGGCTTATTTGACATGGTCATTTCATTAAATTTACATGCTAGGTTTTGATATGCCTGGTATGTTGTCTACATTTGATTTAGTTGGTCCTCCATAAGGCCTCTTTGCATGACAAGCATATGCAAATTTTGATATAGCTTTGGTAATATGGCATTAGGGTTGCTAAAAGAGGCTTGATCATAATTTTGATAAGACATGTTATAAGGCCCTCTTGGTAGATTTGACAAGTTATCATGCCCTACCTCTATGGCTCTATTAGGATCATAAGATGATGGCATGGTCACATAGTATGGTTATTGTTGGATGCTTTTTTCAATCATAGGTATGCTAGTTAAATATTAGGCCATTTATTCTTGATATTGCTCCATGTAAGGAGGCATGCTAAAAAAATAATTGGACAAAGGATCTTGACTCTATTCCCATGTTTGAGTGTTGTATGGTGGATAAGAACCTATCTCCCAAACAACATCATCTCCATAAGGGTTTTGGACAAAGTTCTCTTGCATACTAACATTTCTATATCTTGAATTGTACATAGTTTCACTGTGTATAGTGATCCATGATCAAATATATGATAAATGTTTCACAACAAGATGGGATTAGAGTTCTGAAAACTCTAAAAGGCTATGTTTGAAAAGACAAAGGTTTCAAACTCTATTTCACGTGATCTAGGGTAGAGCTGAATCTCCAAAATGTCTATGCAAAGACTTGGTAAAAATAGTATAACGTCAAATGTCTAACGTTAAGTGTCTCATACAAACAAGGTCAAGTAGAAGGACCTAAAAATAAGATCCCAAAATTTAATGTCCAAACGTGTTCCAAATAGGTCTAAATTAGGAAAGGGAAAATAGTTTCTAGGTCTTTTATCTAAATGTGGAGTCAAGAACTAGGCCCAAACAAGATGTGCTAGAATTTTTGGTCAAATGTGATGTCAAAATATAGACTTGATAAAAAGGGATGATGATTAATCTAGAAAACTTGGATTAGTTTGGCAAATACTAGGCACTTGATTCTAGACATAAACATTATCAGATTAGTTTAAAACATAAAACAAAAGATAATTGAAGATAGATTGATTCTATCAAATAAAAGCACAAATAATAAAGTTTCCAAATTTGAGTGATGAATTAACCTAATTTATTCAACCTAAAAGATAAATATATGTATATCAACCCTTGCATGTTGAGGCCTAAATATAAATCAATTAATGCTTGAATTTGAACTTGTAAAAGTTAATAAAAAACTCAAATAAAGTAAATTATGGATTTAATGACCAACAAGATAGGAAAATTCGAACTACATAACTATGCTAAACAAAGATCCAACAAGGCTCAAATTATTGGTTTAAACAAAGATAATTTTAACATAAGACAAGTCTCTTGAAATAATTTGGGTATCATAACTATGTTATCATTCCTAAAAGATGTGATAATGATTGGTTGTTTCAAGAATTTCTAAGGCATGAGACTTATATTGATTTGAGCAACATAATTTTACCCATTTAAATCAAGTGATACACCTAATGTTTTGACACAAAAAGTTTTCTAAGTTAAATCAAGGTGTCAATCAGATGACATAACACCTCCTTAAATAATGGAATAATGTTGGACACAAGACTCATTCATGATGTGGTGAAAATAACACAAGTTTTAAATCTAATACACCAAGTAATAAAAGAATAAATGATAAAATACACTAAGTATATCATCCTAAATCATATCAAGGTGTGACAAAATGGGGTTGATTAAAACTTACAAGTTACAACCGCCTATATTGATCCCAAGTGTGGTAAACACAAGAGAAGCAATATGTCAATTGAGTTAATAATAATAAAATTATCATGCAAGGGTCTATTAATTTGCATGATTATACCATAATTGGACTTGTTAGTGGTATCCCTTGGTTGACCAGACCTAACTTGAGACTTCATTACTAAAGGAGAGGTTAGTTGCTCAACCCTATAGATCTACCAGTATGTATTCTAATATTTGTATACCCCACCACGGAACGTGGTTGGTTTGATGTCAGGAGATGAATTCTTGGGTCAAATAATCCTTATAGAACCCATGAGAGGTAATGACATCCCTTTCACAAGCTAAAATGCATGAGAAATAAAGTAGGTAGAAAGACTTTAGGGTTGATTTTAGACCACCCAAACCATATGGGTTTTGGGGAGAGCCTAGGAAAATTTATGTATAAACTTTAGAACAAGAACTAAATGAAATATAAAGGTGATTTTTATCACATTATTTACCTATAGAGGATGGGGGGAGAGCATACACATGCTATCTTTTTTGTGAAATAAACAAATGATAAATAGTTTGCAAATAATTATGAGTAAAGTTTGATTTTAAGTACCAATTTGAAATGTGAAATTGTTCTTTACTAGGCACCTTGGCTTAAGTGTGAAAAATTTAAATAATTACACAAAACCAAATTGAATAAAAATATCTAGGTTCATTTTAATCCCAAAATCGAAAGGTTCAAGACTTAGCCTATGTTCATTTTAAAATACCAACTTGAAAGGTTCAAGATTTAAACATTTGTTTTAAGCACTAAAAATGAAGTGTTTCTTAAGATTTAACCATATTAGATTGGTTTTAAACACCAATGTCCAAATGTGTAAGGTTTGACATGTTTATTTTAGTACCTAAGTTGAAATGTGCAAGATTTGACTAAGTTCTTTTTAAAGCCCAAATTGAAATGTTTGGTTAGTTGAAACATGAAAATTGGTCTTCAATCAACTCTAAACCTAAAAAAAAAAACAAGAGAGATTTACCCTACTTAGAATCACTTTATTTATTGGAAAAATGATGTTTTAATTTTATCTCTCAGGTTTTATTTTTTAATACATAGTATCTGTGGTCGGTGAGAGATGATCAAACTTAGTTTCAAGGCAATTGTTGTTGATCGGTCTGTGAGATAACCATTACTAAAAGTATAGGAAAATTTGAATAGTATGACTATGCTAAAAAAATATCTAACAAGGCTCAAATTATTGGTTTAAACAATGATAATTTGAACACAAGATAAGACAAGTTTTTTGAAACAATTTGGGCAGCATAACAGTGTTATCACTCTTAAAATATGTGACAATGGTTGGTTGTTTCAAGACTTGCTAAGGTATGAGACCTGAATTGATTTGAGTATCATAATGTTACCCATTTAATTCAAGTGATACACCCAATGTTTTGACACAAATTTTTTTCTAAGTTAACTCAAGGTGTCAAACGGATGACATAATGCCTCCTTAAATAATGGAGTAATGTTGGACACAAGACTAGTTCATGATGTGGTTTAAATAACACAAGTTTTAGATCTAATACAATAAGAATTAAAAGAATAAATGACAAAAAAAAACTAATTATATCATCTTAAATCCTATCAAGGTGTGGCAAAGTGGGGTTGACTAAAACTTACAAGTTACGACCATTTAGATTGATCCTAAGTGTGGCAAACACAAGAGAAATACCACATCAATTAAGTTCATACTAATCAAATTATCATGCAAGGGTATATTATTTTTCATGATTATACCATCATTGGGCTTCTTAGTGGTATCCTCTAGTTGACTAGACCTGATTTGGGCCTTCATTACTAAAGGAGAGGTTAGCCACTCAACCCTCTAGCTCTACTAGTATGTGTTCCCATATTTGTATACCCCACCATGGAGCATGGTTGGTATGATGTTATGAGATGAATTCATAGGTCAAATCACCCCTATTTAACCCATGATAAGTAATTAAATCCCATTCTTAAGCCAAAATGCATGAAAAATAAACTAGGTAGAAAGACTTTAGGGTTGCTTTTAAATCACCCAAACTATATGAGTTTTGGGGAGAGCCTAGGCAACTTTCTTTCTACACTTTAGACCAGTCACTAAATTCAATGTAAGGATGATTTTTATAACATGATTTCCCTATAGGGGATGGTGGGGGAGAGCATACACATGCTATCCTTTTTGTGAAATAAATAAACAATAAAAAATCTACAAACAATTATGAGTGAATTTTGATTTTAAGCACCAATTCAAAATGTGACATTGTTATTTACTAGGCCCCTTGGCTTAAGTGTGAAAAACTGAAAGAATTACATAAAACCAAATTAAATAAAAATATCTAGGTTTATTTTAAGCCCAAAATCAAAAGGTTCAAGACTTAGCCTATGTTTGTTTTAAAACACCAACTTGAAAGTTTCAAGATTTAAACATTTGTTTTAAGCACTAAAAACAAAGTATTTCTTAAGATTTAGCCATTTTAGGTTCATTTTAAACACAAATGTCTAAATGTGTAAGGTTTAACATGTTTATTTTAGTACCCAATTTGAAATGTGCAAGATTCGACTAAGTTCTTTTTAAATCCCAAAATAAAATGTTTGGTTAGTCTAAATATGTAAATTGGTCTTCAATCAACTTTGAACTTGCAAAAAAAAACAAGAGAGCTTTCCCCTGCTTAGAATCACTTTCTTAGTTGGAAAAATGATGTTTGTATTATATATCTTGAGGTTTATTTTGGAATACATAGATACCATGGTTGGTCAGAGATGACCAAACCTAGTTTTAAGGCAACCATCACTGGTTGGTCTATGAGAGAACCATTTCTGGTCATGAGAACTGATGTTGATTGATTAAGACTGTCATTGATCACCTGTGAACTTGAAGGTAAAACTGACACCAAATGAAATTGTTAGGCTAGGTAATGATTAGTTCAAATATCAAGAAGACCTACAAGGCTAAACTAAGTCAATGAGTTTAAATGCCTTTGAAATTTAAAAATCATGAATTTAAAAGATAGAAAGAATCAAAATGCAATATTTATGAATTTTTTTGTTGGGTGAATATTTTTTCACCAGCTAACTGATGGGAAAAATAGGTGTTTCAACCACAACATAAGGAGATTTATCAGCCAAAACGTGTAGGTCTACCAAATCAGGATGGGACAAATCTCTCCTCTCATCAAGGGGAGGTTCCCTAAAACTATAGAATACTATATACTATATATATATAAAGTAAAAATAACACTCAGGGGTAGGACAACACCATCCATCTCTCTTTTTTTAGAGATGATGTTCATATATCAAAGGAGAAATTTGGGGTGATTGGTGAAGGTACTTCTCTTCTTTCAGAAGTAATATTCAGTCAACAACCATATTCCTTCCTGGATAGTAAATGTAACAGGGTGCAGTAGCCAACAAGATGAAGTTTAGCACAAAGTCTCCACCTCAACTATTGAAGAGTAAAATATATGAAGGACAATGGGGGCACAACGTCATCCTAAAATCCTTTACATAGAAATAGAAAAATAAACACACTAAAGACAATTGTGGCAGCATAAAGTCTCTCTACAATCAGCTTCAGGACATCTTCCTAATTACTTCCACTAGTTCTACTTATTTAATTAAATGAACAAGACCACATCTAGGAAATAGACATAAGAACAATCCCCTAAATAACACAAGTTATTACAGCACAAAGTCTAAAAGTAACATGCTTTCTCATTTATATAAAAAAATATGATTAACGATATGAGCTTAAAGTCTTAGTAATGCCTTTCAATTTGGGCAGATTTTTGATTCTAGAATAGAGAAATCCCCTTAAAACAATAAGAGAGATTACAATATGTAGCACTCCAAGAAAGACTCAGGTGCTTTATTTCATGGAAATGGCCCATGCTGCATTTAATGCCTTAAATGCATTTCCATGAAAGAGCTATGCTAGAATAGGTCATCAGCCTTAACTTTGGCATTCTAAATCATATCAAACATCCTTTCCTAAGCATGGGTTGCTTGATCTTCTTTTTGATGCTTACAGAGTTGTCTATTTGCCTTCACTTAATGAAGAAAAATAAACCATGCCATTGAATGTTCACACTCTCTGATGTCCACCTGGTGGACTATTCCACCTATTAGAAATAACTCTCCTACAAATGTTTCTAGATTTCCTGTAGTTGTTCTCTTTTTCCTCACCACGTCTTGTCATTCTTTGGTGATCTGAGCTCTCGGGCTATCTTCTCACTTTCTACTAGCTCCTTCAGCTTCTTCTTTAGTTGGTCACTAAATTTATTCATAGGGTCCACACCATATTTGAAAATCAACAGATATTTCATTACCTTTAATTTGACATCCATGGGGACATCATGATCACTTAGTCACTTGAACCATTATGAACCTTGAAGTGCTTCAGTTCAATAGTTCAACGGTTTGGGCAGTTTAATCAGCTTGTCTATTCACTCAGCTCTTTAGTTCGATCATTCTTCAAACCCTTTGGTTGAACTCCTTATTGAACTTCTTCTACTTCTTCCATTCGCTTGAAGCTTCTTTTCTGTACTTTAAACTTCTTTGAACCCTTTGAACCTTTGAACCATTTCGGTTCAAAGTTCAACGGTTTAACAGTTCATTCTCTTTATTTGAATCCTTTTATTCTCTAAGTCTTTTGATCTTATTGAACTCATTGAACCTTTAAACTCATTGAACCATTTTGGTTCAAGGTTCAATGGTTCAACGGTTCAACCTTCACTCTTCAAAGCCTTCTTTTCTTTAAGTCCACTGAAGTCTTTGAACCTTTGAACCCATTAAACCTTTGAACCTTGTGGAGGTGGGGTTCAATGGTTCAAAGTGGTTCATTCTATTTGTTTGAATCCCACACATTAAGTGTTTTGATTGAACCTCAGCATTGAACTAGCCTTAAAACACTAAGGAAAAGCCTCAAGTGTTATGAAATTCTTTTGGAGAAAGCTTGCTTGTTAAACCTGTGAGTTTCTTAGCTGAAAATGCTTGAATAATTAAAGAATTTGGCTGCTCAAAATATTTTTGAGAAAGAAAAGAGAGAGCTTTGGTCTGTAGGACCAAAATGGTCGGTATGTTGTCCATAAAAACAAGTGATGGATTTTGGGAACAACAGCTGGCTCCCATTGGGGAACTTCCATCGATTGAAATCTAAGCAGTCAAAGGGAGTAAAATCTAGAATCTTAGTGATTTCATCTATGCCATTGGGATATGGAGTCATGCCACCCAAAAATAAATGCACCAAAAATAAAACAAACAATGCAAAACAAAAACTTGAGACTATACAAAAATTATACATATGTACAACTGAAACTTATTTGATACTTCAAGAATTTAAGTGCTTTAGATGCTGCCCATTACGAGGTAGAAAAAAGGGTGTGCCATCTTGATACTTCAATAAGAAATTATTTTCACCATTGATCTAATGAATAGAAAATGGGCCTCTCCATAAGGAATCAAATTTCTCATGCATTCCTTTCGGTTCTCTCCTCTTGTCCCATAACAGAACTTGATCTCCAATCTAAAATTCATAGATTTTTGCTTTCTAGTTGAAGAGTATTTTTACCAAGCTTTGATGTGCAACAATTTAGTCCATCACCATTTTTTATTACTCATTAAGTTCAATCAAGCACATGATCCTCTTGTCGATGGAGCTTTCATATGTCTGATCTTTGACTACCTTTGCCAATTTTAGTGCTGGTAATTCTAGGGTAATTGGTATCTCTGCATTCAAACCATACAAAAGCTAGAAAGGTAAAATACCTATCACCCTCTTGGGCATAATCCTATCTACACATAAATAATCAAATAATGCTTTATGCCAAGTTCTTTGATTTTCATCAACCAACTTCCTGATAATGGTCACCAGGTTCTTGTTGCTCGATTCTGCTTGACCATTTCCTTGCAAAAAATAGTCAAAAGAGTGGGAGAGGTGATCCCATAATAAAAATAGAACTGGGTAATCTCATGAGAAGAGAAATAGGCTGCATTATCAGTCACAATCTTGGCTGGGACCCCAAACTTGGAAATGATGTTTTCTTTGAGGAAATTGCATACTACTTCTAAAGTAGCATGCTTGGCTGGAATAGCTTCCACCCATTTGGTGAAATAATATTTGGCTGTGAGGACATAATCATGTCCAGTGATAGAAGATGGGTTTATAGCACCAATAAAATCAATTCCCCATT
Organism: Torreya grandis; assembly: GCA_037957365.1. Taxonomy (NCBI): domain Eukaryota; kingdom Viridiplantae; phylum Streptophyta; class Pinopsida; order Cupressales; family Taxaceae; genus Torreya; species Torreya grandis. The sequence goes on along the minus strand of JARHVA010002192.1, from coordinate 1,990,136 downwards.
GCTGAAAGGGCTCTTCAATTACTACTAGTTTGAGAGGCAACACAACCAGTTTGGGTCTTCCAATGAACTACTGACATAGTTCACATTTACATACCCATTTGTATGCATATTGAAATAGGGTAGGACAATAATACATGACTCATAGAATCTTATGGGATGTTATAAGTGTAGAAAAATGTCCTCCATAAGCCAGATTATGGAAGGATTATAGGAGTTTGTTCTGTTGTACTTTATCCATGCAGTGAAGGAAAACTCCATCAAGGTTCGTCTTATACAGACCACTGTCCCACAGGATAAAGTTGGTAGCTTTCAATTTAACAGTCCTCATTTCTTTATGAGATAGGTGAGCAAGACACTCACCATAGGTAAGGAAATAAGAAATATTTGAATACCACTCATTCGTAGTGATGCCAAAGAGGACTGTTGGTGTGTCTTCAACTTTTGTTCTTTCATGTCCTGTTTCTTCTGGTATGTTATCAGTGATTAATTGGCAAAGGCCCCTTCCCTACACAAGCTTTGTTGGTTTGATAACCAAATCAAACTCTTGGATTTTAACAATCTAATTGCCCCTTTTAGTTCTAAACTCCTGCTAAGTTAATATGGACTTAGCTATTGTATCAGGAACCATGGCAATAGTGTGTGAGTTTAGGATGTAAATATGGAAGTGCTTTACCACCTTTACCATTGAAAAATCATGTTTCTCCATGTTTGAGTACTTTAGATCATGAGTTTTGAGAGGAAATCTCATGAAAGATATGGGAGATTTCAAACCCTCTTTATTTTGCTAAACTAGAATTGCTGAAAGTGTTTGTTCAGAAGCATAACTATACATTATGAAGCCTTTGGTGTAATCTGGACAAAATAGAATTGGGGCTTGGGCGATGGCTATCTTGATGTCTTGAAATACTGATTTGCCTTCTTTAGTCTCATTTAAAGTGGCCTTTCTCTTCATCATGTCTATAATGTGGTGAGTTTTCTCTGTGAATTCAGGGATGAACCTTCGTAGAAGTTCACTTTTCTGAAGAAAGAGTGAACTACAGTCTTACTAGTGAGAAGAGTAAGCTCTTAGATAGATTTGACTCTTTCTGAGTCAATCTTTATGCCTTCTCAGGATACAATGTGACTGAGAAGTTTCCCTTTTGTAACCCCAAAAATTGACTTCTTGGGATTTAGAGAAATACCATTCTATCTACATCTTTCTATCACTTATTGCAAATGGTGCATATGATCAGGATGATGCTTGGAAAAGATTGTCAAATCATCAAGGTATACCACAATGAACTTACCCATCTCGTCTCTAAAATCAAGGTCCATTGCTCTCTGGAAGGTGGCACCAACATTTATCAAGACAAAAGGCATTCTTTGATATGTAAAGGTGCCCCAATGTGCAGTGAAGGTAGTCTTATGTTGGTCTACTTCATTAACTTCTACTTGATTGTACCCTAAGAAACTGTCTAACATTGATAACATCTATGAACCAGTCACTGTCTGAAAGACTTGATCCATGATGGGCAGAGGGTAGTTATCTTTTAGAGAGGATTGATTCAAGTTTTTGAAATCCACGCAGAGGTAAATTTTGCCACTATTTTTTCTCACAGGGAATATGTTCACAATCCATATGGAATGATGGATTGGAAAAATTATCTTAGCTTTTAACATTTTTTGAATTTCAAATAGAATAACACCTGATATCTTGGGGCTGTACTACCTGGATTTCTACTTGTGAGGCAATGAATCACTCTAAAGAGGAATTTCATGGCAAATTTCTTCAGGTCTAAGCGACTTTAGGTCATCATAAGAGTACACCAGAACATCTATGTACTGGTAGAGCAGAGTAGTAAATTTGAACTTCTCTTTTGGAGTGTAACACTTCTCACTATTCACCATCTTGGGATTTTCCTTAGTACCCAAATTTATCTGATCAAACTCCTGGGAGGAGCTTGAATCTTTTTGTTGTTGCTTGATGAACATGTCATGCTTATCAAATAGTTTCTCAAGGGAAACCAATACTTTGAGAATTTTATTCCCTTTTAGTTGCAGGAATTGTTTACCTACATTTGAGTTTGTTCCAGGGGCTGATTTGCATTTCTGAGGCTCACTGTGTTCGAAATGAAGTTGTTCAAAGCTGTCTTTTTATTCTAGAAAGGCAATGATTTGATTTTCACTGTTGAACACCTACCAATGATTGGCACTATTGGGCACACTTGGTTGAAAGACCAGTTTGATAGTGTACCTATCTCCTTTAAAATTTGGGTGAAGAACCATGAGGGTTGCAGAAATAGCCAATGCATCAGCTCGGTCATTGAAATCTCTAGGCACTATAGAGATACTAAAAGCATCAAAGCTTTCGATTTGATCCCAAACCAAATTGCGATAATGGTGCAATCTCTCATTTTTGGTTTGATACAGGGTCCTCACCTAGAAAACCACCAATTTAGCATCTCCTTTGGTGTGAAGAAGCTTAATGCCTCTATCATGAGCAACCTTTAATTTGAGCAACAGAGATTCATATTCAGTAGTGTTATTGGTGTTGTTGAACTACAACTTATATGAACAAGGAAAAATATCTCCTTTAGGAGATATCAACAGGATCCCAACTCCAAAACTGGTAGAAGAATAACTACCATCAAACTCCAAAATCTAGACATCATCAAAAATTGATTTTTCCTTAGATTTTCCTTCGTTTGGAGGGGAGGGTTATTCTGCACTTGCACTGTGCTCTATTAAGTTTTTTGCTATTTTGGCTGAATCAATTGTTAGACTATCACATTTAGAAATTTTATTAGACACCACATGAACCTCCTCCATGGATAAGAAGTAATTACCCATTCCTGAAGACTCAAAAAAAATTTGAGCTTTAGAGGCTGACATTTGGGTAACAATATACTTTGATTCCTTTTTAGGGAATAGCCTCTGCATGACACCTTTGATAGGGATCCTTTCCTCAGATAGGTCCATGCTTAACTCACCACCAACATCTTTGTAAAAATTTCACCCAAGAAGGATGCCGTATGAGGTTGAGACATCGGCCACTAGGACTGTCATCTTGATTCTCTTTTCTAGAAACATGATAAATGCAAATTGGGCATCCTTGATTTGTCCTAGCAAAGGTAATTATTTGTTTTCCATAGAGATACATCTCCTAAAAGTCTTGGTCAGCATGAAGCCAAGAGATTCAGCCACTTTGGCAGGCATGACCTTGTCAGATGCACTTGAGTCTATGATGCAATTGTTTAGCTAATGTTTGTTTATCAACAGGGAGACATAAAATAGTTCTATCTTCCCAAGGGTAGCTAAAGGAGTGATGACAAGGTTATTCTGGGTGGATGTGTTCTTAGGGGGACCAAGAGTTACTTTTGGAATTTCTTGTCCTACATGGATGGCTTTATCCTTCACACATTCCACTAATCTATCCAACTGCTTAGGATTGGATTCCAAGAATTCAAACTCAGTCATTTGAATTTTGGTCTTCTTGACATGGTCGACTATGTCAAATGCCTGGAAAGGACTGATGACAGAGGAAAAAAGTTCATGCTTCTAGTTTTTTGGGGGTGTAGGAGTGATCTATGAATTTGAAGCATAAATTAAAGGAATACTTGAGGTACTTTCCTTTTTAGTGATCATCAGGTCCTTTGATTGAAAAGGTAGAGTGGTTCCTCACTTAACAATTGAAATTACTGGTTGAGTTGACTGGTTCTGGGATTAGGTGAATACAATGTATGATCTATTAAATGCATCACCTTTACTTCTGGGTTCATCTTGGTAATTCAAGAAACCAATGTTGGAGTTGTTAACTGATTCATCTTGGTCTTCTGCAAAGAGATTAGTGCCATCTTCCAAGTTCAACTCAGGTTGGAAAGAAAAATTTGATTTAGTTTCAAGGTATCCAACAATTGAGTTGGTTGGAGCTACCTTAATGGCAAGTTTCCCCTATGGGGGAGGAAGATGATTTAGCTACCCTTAATTTCTGGTAGCATTGCTTTGATATGACTGATTGGGATAAGTCCTTGGTATATCTCGGTACAAAGGAGTAGACACCCCTTGTGCCATTTGCTTTTTAAGAGCTAACAACTCATTTGGTAGCTTTTGCACCATAGGATCTGTGGTGCTTGTGGGTGAATACTTGACAGATGAAGAATATTTACTTCTGTTAGGATCTCTTCTTATATTCCCTACCAATATGAGATCATCTTTTACCTCAGTGGCCAAATTCTAGGCTACATCAAGGTCTATGTGGCTAACACGTCTCAACAAAAAACTCACTTTAGGTAGTTGAGAGTTGATGAAGAAGCATTTGAGATTCTCAGCTGTTGGATGCACAATGGTAGGAATCCTATTCCTCAGCTTGTCAAACTTGGTGATGAAATCCCTCATAGGTTCATGAGGCTCTTTCTTCATTTATGTGAGTTGAGCCAACAGGGCATGCACATCTTTTATAGGCTTGAATATAGCTTCAAACTTGGCTTTGAGGGTGTTCCAGTTAGTCACAATCTGGGCCTACAGATGATAAAACTAGTCTTTAGTAGCACCTTGTAAAGTTTCTATGAATAACCTAACTGCTATATCTTCGTATTCCACACCTATCATACCACATGCTATGGAGAAGGCAGAAATATGTTCATTGAGATTAACTCTCCCATCACCAAAGAACATGGGGAAGTTCTTTTTGGAACTGTGAGGTAGTTCATGTAGAGGTGAAGTAAGATTTAGTGGACCAAAAGAGTTACCTCAGGGGCCTTGAACTGCCATTATAAGACTATTGAGGGGAGGGATAACAAATCTTGGTGGGGTATGTATTGAAAATCTCTGCTAACAGTAGAAGTAAAAGCTTGGCTTGGTAATGGAGACCTAATTTTTGTAGGAGGAAAACTCTTGGTTCGATGGAGGTGAGATGGTGAAGGAAACAAATCAAAATTACTTTGTTACACCAGCTCAAAAATAAGGTCAATAATACCTTCAGTTCTCTAGTTTCTTGTGTAGCGTGGCACTGCTAGATTGTAAAATAGATATGGAAAAGCACTGAAGCTACTTCAATTTGAAGCTTGAGGCTTCAAAATACTTGTTCATCCCTAGCAGAGTCACCAAAAAATTGTTGGGTGAATTTTTTGTCACCAGCTAACTGATGGGCAAAATAGGTGTTTTAACCACAACATAAGGAGATTTATCGGCCAAAACGTTTGGGTCTACCACATCAGGATGGGACAAATCTCTCCTCTCATCAAGGGGAGGTTACCTAAAACTATAGAATACTATATACTATATATATAAGCTAAAAATAACACTCAGGGGTAGGACAATACCATCCATCTCTCTTTTTTCAGAGATGATGTTCATAGATCAAAGGAGAAATCTAGCGTGATTGGTGAAGGTGCTTCTCTTCTTTCAGAAGTAATATTCAATCAACAACTAGATTCCTTCCTGGATAGTAAATGTAATAGGGTGCAGTATCCAGCAAGATGAAGTGTAGCACAAATTCTCCACCTCAACTGTCGAAGAGTAAAATATACGAAGGATAATGGGGGCACAAAGTCATCCCAAAATCCTTTACATAGAAATAGAAAAACAAACACACTAAAGACAATTGTGGTAGCACAAAGTATCTCCACAATCAACTTTAGGACACCTTCCTGATTACTTCCATTAGTTCTTATTTAATTAAATGAACAAGACTACATTTAGGAAATATACATAAGAACAATCCCCTAAATAACATAAGTTATTACAACATAAAGTCTAAAAGTAACATGCTTTCTCATTCATATAACAAAATATGATTAATGATCTCAGCTCAAAGTCTCAGTAATGCCTTTAAATTTGGGCAAATTTTTGCTTCTATAACATAGAGATCCCCTTAAAACAATAAGAGAGATTACAATATATAGCGCTCTAAGAAAGACTTGGGCACTTTATTTCATGGAAATAGCTCATGCTGAATTCAATGCCTTAAATGTATTTTCATGAAAGAGCAATGCTAGAACAGGTCATCAGCCTTAACTTTGGCATTCTAAATCATATCAAACATCCTTTCCTAAGCATGGGTTGCCTGGTCTTCTTTATGATGCTTACACCATTGTCTATTTGCCTTCACTTAATGAAGAAAAATAGACTGCACCATTGAATGTTCACTCTCTCTGATGTCCACTTGGTGGACTATTCCACCTATTGGAAATAACTCTCTTACAGATATTTCTAGATTTCCTATAGTTGTTCTCTTTTTCCTCACCATGTCTTGTCCTTCCTTGGCAATCTGAGCTCTCGAGATATCTTCTCGCTTTCTACTAGCTCCTTCAGCTTCTTCTTTGGTCGATAATTGAATTTGTTCACAAGGTTTGTGCGATATTTTGAAATCAATACATATTTCATTACATTGAATTTGACATTCATGGGGATGTCATGATCACTTAGTCACTTGAACCATTATGAACCTTGAAGTGCTTCAGTTTAATGGTTCAATGGTTTGGGCAGTTCAATTAGCCTATCTGTTCACTCAGCTCTTTGGTTCAATCATTCTTTGAACCCTTTGGTTGAAATCCTTGTTGAACTTCTTCTGCTTCTTCCATTCGCTCAAAGCTTCCTTTCTACACTTTGAACTTCTTTGAACCATTTTGGTTCAAAGTTCAACGGTTTAATAGTTCATTCTCTTTCTTTGAATCCTTTTATTCTCTAAGTCTTTTAAACTTATTGAACTCATTGAACCTTTGAACTCATTGAACCATTTTGGTTCAAGGTTCAACGGTTTAACCTTCACTCTTTGAAGCCTTCTTTTCTTTAAGTCGACTAAATTCTTTGAAACTTTGAACCCATTAAACCTTTGAACCTTACGGAGGCAGGGTTTAATGGTTTAACGATTCAAAGTGGTTCATTCTATTTGTTTGAAGCCTGCACATTAAGTGTTTTGATTGAATCTCAGCATTGAACTAGCCTTAAAACACTAAGGAAAAGCCTCAAGTGTTATGAAATTCCTTTGGAGAAAGCTCGCCTATTAAACTTGTGAGTTCCTTAGCTGAAAATGCTTGAATAATTAAATAACTTGGCTACTCAAAATATTTTTAAGAAAGAAAAGAGAGTTTTGGTCTGCAGGACCAAAATGGTCAGTTTGTTGTCCACAAAAGCAAGTGATGGATTTTGGGAACAATAGTTTTAACCATGCATATCGATCATCAATATTCACATAAGATCAAGATAAGTTGGGAATAACCATGGTTGATTTGGGTAAAATTGATGCCAGTTAGGCTTGACCATTGTTGGTCTCTATGTACATCTGACAATAAACCAAAACAAAATCCAGCCAAAACATGGTTAAAATTTTAATTTTAAAGAGCTTCAAGTATCCAAATGAAGATTTAAAAGATACGTATTAATTTTCTTGGTATGTGGGATGCATTTGGGTCCCACCGAGTGTGCCATTTATGATTAAGGAGTCTAAGGAGGGTGGTTAGATCATATGTTAGCTTCACAATGAAAATGAAATCAAAATGAAAGAAAACACACTAACATTCATAACACTACCTTGCCTAGATCAAAGGGAAAAACATGGTGAATAAACACAAATGAATAAAGCACAACTAAAAATGGAAAGAACATTATAGAAATTCCTTACCAATTCCTTTAATACTCCATAAGGTTTCTTCATTTGTCTTGCTCTGATTATACTCAAGAAGTCTTCATCAACAGGGCTTGGCTATCTCCATCTCCTATTAGCACCATGGTTGGCTTGTAATTGGATTTTATATGGCTTGAAATGGATTGAAAGTGGCTTGGCTTATGATTTTGACATTATAACCCTATAATCTAGCTTCGTGCATAAATTCTTGCATAATAACATTACTATGTCCAAACTCTTTAAATGAAGAGACAAATGCTTGTATTTATAGGTTTTTAAATCAACATGGAATGAGTTAAATCCTAACCTTGGTTTGTTTAGTTAACCTCAGTAGAGTTAAAAGATGTTCAAACCTCATGATTAGCATGGAATAGGTGTGTTTGCGATATTTTGGATTTTGGACAACTCACAAAAGCTAATGATGAAAGCCTAGGATATTATTTGATTTTGAATTTTCCTTTTTTGATAATTCATTTAATTTATCAAGGATGAATTCAATTAGGAGTGTTTGATTAGGATGCACATTTTAATTAATCCTTCTTAGGATTTTGAACATTTCCAAGGTTTTGATTTAATTGATGTATGTATTTGCTCTATTTAATTTATTTTTAGGCCAAATTGCATGCTATGAAGCTAAATTTGAGAAGTTTAGAAAAATTTAGGCTAGATATGCAAAGGTTGGTAAGAATTTATCTAAAGTTAGGTATGAATCCATTGGTGTCCATTTTTATATGTCTACAATAAGCAAACCACAAATCCTTTGACACATTTTCTAAGAATCTTTATCATTTTATGGGAACTAACTAGTTATGGAGATTTAGTCTGTAATCCACATAGTTTAAATGTTGTGCATTCAAAATGCAAGTGCATGAATAGTTCTTGAAAATTCATCTCAATAGTGCCCAATGTGGTGAGCCATTGCAATCCCAAAATAATGTCAATGCCTTCTATGGGAATATCAAACATAGGAGAATCTAACATGTAATTTCCCAGATAAATATTAAAACTATGACATTTTCCAAAATAATTGATGGTATCACCATCTACAATGATGACCTAAAATATGGGGTTCGGTAAATTAAATAATTCAAATGAGTTACCAATGTGCTATTGATGAAATTTTATGTACTCCTAGAGTCAATAAACATAGTCACCTTCTGCTTCTTGATGAAACCCACCACCTTAAGAGTTTTAGGAGTATTGATATAGAAAAGTGCATGATAGGAAATAGTAGGTTGATAATATTTAGATTCATCATTGGGTTCATCCAAACCTACACCTGAAGCTTCACCATCTTCATCATCTCATTGGTACCTTCAATGTAAAACAACTTATTTTGAGCACAATGATGTCCTTTGCTCCATTTTCTATCACAATCAAAACACAAACCTTTTGCACACTTTTCCTCAATTTGTTGAGGGGTCAATTAGGTAGGATGATGAAATGATGGTGCTAGGAAAGTGTGTTCATGGACATTAGTGAAAGGTTTTCATTTAAAAAGATATTTATCCTCTACCATGCATGCCCTTATAATAGATTCTGATACTAAACTAGGACTAAACATGTGAACCTCTAATTGGATGCTATCCTTGAGGCCACCTAAATATAGGTCAATTAGATTTTCATTAGTGATGTCTACCACATAGAAAGAGAGATTCTAAAATTGATGAATATAATCTTTCACAGTCCATGTTTGACATAGTTTGGATGGTTTGCTGAAGTACTTTTCTAAAACATTGGTGTGATATTAGAGATGCAACTCTTTAGAAAATATAGACCAGGAAACTGAGAGACCTTTATTTTTATTTTGAACTCATAACCATTGATACCAAATGAGCTACTGAGCTTCTATATACAAAGATTCCATGGCCACCTTTTTTGAACATGGAGTATGATGTGGATCAAATAAATTTTCAATTTGAGTGATACATGTGAGTGGATCTTTACCATCAAACTTGTGTAGGTCCACTTTTGGTAACATCAAATTTAGATAAGGATTGGTACTATGATTTTTTGGAGTAGGGGAACCAAATTGGAGTGATGGAGGGTTATTTTGTAATGGATGAGCTATAAAGTTGGCCAATTGCCCAATTATTTGTTGTAATTGATCCCACAAGACATTCAAGTTCCCTCATAGCCTGTGATGTCCCCTTTAACCACATCAAGATAATATTTATGCACCATGCTAAGGAATTTTGATTTAATTTGTTGAACTTTATTTGAAATACATGGATTATAAGTTTAAAACTCCATGTCATCCTGATGAGGAGTTTTAGGAGTTTCTTTTCCTTTCCTATTTCGGTGAGTGTTAGGACTAGCAATGCATAAAAACTAGGAAGGTTTCATCCCTAAAAAAGTGTAGCAAAAAATTAGACCATTGCATTCACCCCACTGAGATGAATCCAATGACTACTAATGCGCATAAGGGTGAAATTTTTTGGTCAAAAAAGTGTATCAATGAGATACACTGTTGCAATCATCTTACAAAGATGAATCCAATGGCTACTAATTTTCACAAGATTAAAAAATTTCCAAACTTATATATATATATATATATATATATATATATATATATATATATATATATTTCTTTTTTTGTAAAATAAATTCATGAACAAAATTATGGTGATGAAAAAATTCAATTCTTTCCATATCACAAGTTATGTTTTTTCAACTTTCTAGTGCTCAAGATGCCAAATCCAAAAAAACTACACCATAGAAACATGCCCAAATCGAATCTATGATACACTTGTAATGAAATTACTTTGATGATTTGTATAAATAAAATAATATATCATAGAATTAAGAATAAAACAAGCATATCCATAATAATGATTGTCAATAGAGAATAATATTTGAATATTATAATTGAGCCACTTTGAAGGGGTAACCTACATAATAATGCAATAAGAATATAATTCATAATATGATGATAAAATACTAACCACGACATCCTATATATACTCTATGTATCCATGGTTATTCTATAAGCTAACCATACTAAGAACATTAATAAATACAATAAGATAATATGAAGGTATGTAAGACACAAGTTGGCCACACGTATCCCTAGACACACTATAGGTTGAGAGCATAATATATTTTGTATCCTTTGGTTATGATTTATCTTATATGTACCAAGGCATGCAGGTGTGAATATATTATGTGAAAGATGCTCAAGTGGATCTAAACTAAGGTTGGGAAATTATACATTGGTCATATCAGTATGAATGTCATTATCACTATCATAATAATATAAAACCTTACCATCTTGTTGCTTAGAATTTACCAATAAAGGAAGCTCAAATGTTTGATTTTATTGTTTTGTACTTATTATTAGTTATTTTTGAAATGGATTTTACTCTATTTATTTGTCCTTTTATTCATTTTCATGTTCCTTATGTGTATTTTTATGCACTTTGGATGCTAGTTCCCTATCAATATTTTGAGATAAATTATTTATCTTACTTGATTCACCCATATCATAAGTTGAAAAATTCTCAAGTGGAATAAATTACTTAGGTGGTACCATTTGAGGAACCCTTTCTATGTCAGAGTGTAATAATTTTCAAATTTTGAAGGGGTCATCATCTGCATGCATTACCCATAATGCCCCATCATGTATGAATTTTATACATTGATGTAACGTAGATGACACAACTTCCATAACATGTATCCAAGGTCTACCCAAGAGTAAATTATAATGCAATGATTGAGACATTACTCAAAATGTAACTCATACAATTTTTGATCCCAATGTCACACCTAGTATGATTTGGCCAATTTATGGGCTGCATGAATTATCAAATCCTTTGATATGCATGTCTAATTTTGAAGAAGATCATTGCTGATGCCCATTATTTTTAGGAATTATATACTAAAAATGTTTAAACTTGATCCATTATCGATTAACACTCTTTTGATTCCTTTATTTTGAATACTAACTTATATAAATAAAGGTAGATCTTGATCAATGATATCATTTAAGGGTAAATATTTGATGTCAAAAGTGATGATATTTACATCATTTTTGAGATTTTGCATAATATCCATAAAATAAGCTGGCTCTATGTCACTTGGTACTTGGGTTTTGCCCAAGGCTTAATATGAGATATGCTTATAAATAGTTGATTATTTTAAAAGCTCAAATATTGAGATATTAGCATGTCTATTTCTCAAATTTTTGACAATACCATATCCCTTATATTTTATTACTAACTTAGGCCTAAGAGGAAATTATTGTATATGAACAAGTGGTTGATATGGTTGGGCACCCTTTCTTTTTCATGTAGTGACAACATGGACCACAAAATCCAAGATAATCCATGGGCGAATAATGGGAGGGGGATGGTAGTTATCACTTGAATAGGATATAGGGGATAAAAGGCAAGGAACATGCACATTGGTGTTTATTGAAGCTAGATAAGGATTAAATATTATTATAATAAAAGTTGTAAAAAGATATTAGATCTCTATCTTGTGTTAAAACACTCTCTTTGTTTTTACCAAAATTTTGACTCCATTTGACTATATCATTGATTGATTTAGCAATTTACAAGACATAACATGAAATGAATACCATCATATATTTTGAAATGAAATAACTATTATATGTATCCATATTAAACATGATTGATTCCTTTGTGATTAATGCAAATCTGAATTTAGGATTTTAAGAATTCAAAAATTAGAAAAACTAAAATGTTGAAACCCTAGGGAAAACTAGGGTTGTACAATAAGACTTAAAGGTCAGGTTCACCAAATGGTTTTAACCATTTTTGGAATGGGTTAGGAGGGAATATCCCAATCAAATATGGAGTAAGTTATTCTAAAAATAGGTTAATTAAATGAATTCAAATTTATAATATTATGATAAATATGTTGAATATGAGAATATGATAAATATATACAAGTTCAATACCAAACAATATTATAAAATTTAAAATAAGGAGAAATGATACTTAGCTTATTCAATGATGTATAGGAAAATGTAATATGGAGAGGTACAAAAGAAGTTAGATTGATGTTCTACCTTAACTCATTAGATTCTTAAAAACAACTCTCTGTTAGCTTACACACTACCATCAAGACTTGGGCATTACCCTTGAATCTTCTATCTTGGTTTTGATGGTTCTATCTAACTCAAGATATAGACTCTTTTCTACAAAAAACACTTGAAACTATTAGGGTTCACTGTCACCTTGTAAGTTATCAATTTGAATCATGTGCACAAATTCCCAAAATTAATTTTTTGATCAAAACCTTAGGTCCTCTAATTTGGCATGTTACCTTATAAAACAGGGGTTAGTGTTTAACCCTAAATTAGATGTGGATCCTAATAATGGGAAAATAGGGTTAAGAATATAAAAATTAATAAGCATAAGGGTGATAAATATATCTATAGTATGCTAATTAATTGTAAAACTTAGATAGAACATATACTGAATTCATTACGTTGAGATATGCTAAAAATAGAGATTATAGCTATGTTAGATATTGTAATGACACATTAATAAAATACTTAGTTGGCTCTGATGCTAATAAATATATGGATCTAGAATAGGCAGGAAGTAAACTAGAAGAATATTCTAGAGCAATCACCAAATTATGGATTAAGTGCTTCTATAGCCATGGATACTTATATAAGCCTGGGATGATTACATTGATGCTATTATTTAGATTAGATGCAGGTGTCTAGTATATAATACCTATTAAAATTATATGTGACCACCTATATGCTTCTAGGTTCATCTTCTCCTTTGCTCTACTACATTAAGATCTGGGTTATGAAATGTCACTCTTGAGAAATGACAAAACCCTAGTTCTTCATCTTCATTGTGACCTTGGTAAAAATGTGTTAGTGGGATCAAAGTGTCAAGCTACCCTAAATACCCCTCTATCAATGAGCATTTCCTATACAACAAATACTTTGAAGAGGACCTCAAACTTATGTAGTTCTCCTTTACATGTTGGCTTATGTGTGGATCATGCAATGTGTGATAAACAAGTACACTAGTGACCTAGTTTGTAACTTGGTAAATATAGCTCTTGGAATGCTACTTCAGTAATTTAGACTTGTAGATGTGTTATCCCTATGAATAAGATGGTATTAGGAGAAAATATGGAAGTTTTGATAACTTATGTTCTTGATTGAATGCTCTTTGGTATGAATGCTAGGTATGTGCTAGGTGAGGAATGAATAAGGGTTGATATTATATTTATACCAATCCTCTTGGAGAATATCTCACATTAAAACACTTAGGTTAACTATTAAGATACATTTAATTTGTAAATTAGATGACTTTAGGGCATTTGAATCTTATGTTAGAACATGACACCTGCATCGATGTAGGTGTCTATCTAGGACCCAAGTGTCTAGGGAGTAAGAAAAGATGTGTAAGCTCAAAAATTGTAGAGGCATAAGATAAACAGGTTTTAAGAATTTTGGGTAATATAGAAGGCTTGAGTCATCAACATAAGACTAGTCAGACTAAAAGATATGTCAAGGGGCAAAAGAGAGAGCAAATGTAAGACTTGTAAAAGTAAGAAAGGTCTAAAACTAAGAGGAAAAACCAAGGTCTAAGTTTACCAAGTGTATAATACTAAGGTACTATATAATTCATAAATATCATATATATTTACCCCATTTAATTTAGTAAAAGGAAATTACTAGTTTAAAGGAAAAGGAATGCATACCTAGGCATGTATAACACATCTTGCCTTTGCTTGAGTCATAATTGAGTGCTTTACTAGTGACTGACCTACAACCAAGAGTATGTTATAATATATAATAAATGCATTTAATATAAAATTTAAAGCATAGAAATGATTAAAATTGAAAGAGATCAAGGTTTAGGAGTACACATGTGTATCAATGCAATCATATTGCCCTTTTAAAATTTCATTTGAAAGATATATCATTATGAATCATTAAAACTAAGATTAGGACAAAGATAAATCTGGAAAGTGCATATATCTAAGGAGATAGAGAGAGGAGGTCCCATACCCCCAACCTTGGACAAAGGTGGGTTACCATATGGCAATTAAGACTAGCTCAACCATGTAACCCAATCATACTTATAACCTAGTGAGTTTGAGTGAACCAAGTCAACTAACACTATCCAATTAGTGAGGTTGGATGATATAATCAAGTACAATATAAAAATATGTCAATATTGAGTGATTTAATCACCTCAACCATACCAAAAGGTGAACAAACTATTACATTAGATATAATTTGTAAAAGTCCAACCTAGTGGGTGGTGACAATCCTTGAAAGTGTTTGGAATATGAAGTTAATTTGTAATTTTTAATATTAGGTGAAAATTACATAAAATATGTGTTGACATGCATTTTATCATGTTCCAACATTTTAGGCTCATCTCGTGACTTGCCTCTCTTGAAAGGAGATTCATGGGAATCTCCCCAAGGTTTATATCTACCTAGTCTAGGCACACTGATCTTTACTTAGTGGCTCATTATGACCATTGTATTTTAAGGGGACTTTGCTATTTACAATACTTCAAACTTCATTTTAATGTGTTTTGGGTACGTGAACAATGTAAAAGATAATGCTTGTTTTGTGCTTCATTGATGTGTTGAAAGTAGGTAAACAAACATTCATTTAGATATTACCCAATCATAAATCAACATGTTGGGATTTTGTTATATGTGTTTATGACTAATTTTTGGTGTTTTCATTCCCTTGATTTTAACATTAAATAGTGCATTTGATTAATAAAAACAAATCTTACAATCAAGATAAACATTAAAAAAAAATTGCATTCAAACCCTACCTAACAAATTGATTAAGAAAATGATAAAAGAAGAGGGGAAAGATAAATAAAATAAAAGCCAATAATGATGAAGATAAATTCAAGATCACAATCATACAAACTCTGTAAACTAGCCTATGATCCAATTAATGTTTTGATAACTAAATGTAGATCTAGTGCATGCTCCTAAAAAAATTAGACAAAGAAATTTGCAACTACAAACGCCATTTACATTCATAGAATGGAGCAAATAATCCTAAGTCTTCAATTAATAAATATTGATAATTTTGAAAATTAAATGTTGAGTTCAATATAATCATTCTCCTAAATTTTTTTAAGCATAACAACATGAGAGGAGTTGAGGGAGAGAAAATAAAAAAATCACAAAAAATGAAATGTACTAGCTTCAAATCTCTTGTGTGAGGAGAAAAAGTCAACCCTTTGAGTGTAAAAATGAGCTAATATATATTAAAGGGGGCTTCCATGGGGGAGATTTTCCCTCTAAAATGATCACCAACCACCACTAATGTGCCCTATCTCCATATCCTTCCTTTTCCTCCAAATTCACCACTTTCATTGTTCATTTCCTACAAAATAGACCAAAAATGAGTTAAAACAAGAAATTAAAATAAAAAAATAGAAAAAATGATGCAAAATTGTGAACAAGTTTTTAACCAAGAAAAATAAATTAAAATTAAAGGTATCATTGTGTACAGGCTAGAACTAGCTTCTTGACAATTTGAATGGTTCAAAATTTTGATACTGGATGCTCAAGTTATTGTAAAAAATGGAAGATAGGTTATAAATAGCCCTTGGTAGACCTATCCAAGTTTTGGGGCAAATAAGTTATAAATTTAAGTTGTCTTTTAAAAATTTTACCCTTCAGTTCTAATCAATATTTGAAATCCCAAATAGAATTAAGGGCCCTTTTTGACTCTCTACCAGACCTAATCATTCTTTAAATGTCTGATTAGAACTAAGTTTTGGCAAGCCTTTTGAAATGGGGACCCTAAGACCTAATCAAGCTTGGGACCTCCAATTAGGTTTATGGGATTTTAATCAGTGATTAGAGGGGCCAAATCCCACAACATACTTGGTCAGGGATTTTGGTGGGTAAAAACCCAATGATAATGTTCATGGGGAACTAGGGGGTCAAAAGCTCGATGAATTCCTATCGGAGGATTGGGGGGTGAAAACCCTGAATAACAAAGGTGAAGGGAGGGGAATAGTCTCTGACCTAATCATGGATTTTCCACTGAACAACATAGGAAAAAAGTCATGGAGTGGGACCTAACCTAATTAGGGTTTCATTCCCTAATTAATACTATAGTATTATTAAATGACCCTCCTAAACATAATCAAGTTTTAAAGCCCAATTAGCTCTAGGTTACTTAGAAAATTTTGAACAAGACCTATTCACATGAAAAACCCTAATTAGCAAAGGAATATACTAAGGAACCTGCCATAGATCTAATAGGGAGTTAAAATCTTGATTAGTTCTAGGGACTTAGGAATTTTTTATGAATCTCAGCTAGACCTAAAAGGAATAAATTTTAAGTTTTTTTATTGATACCAACAAGATTTTGCAAGTATGACACAAAGACTTAGAAGTCATTTCAGGGAGAAATGTCAAACATGAAACTTGATATAATGAGATTTTTGGACAAGATTAAATAGGTTATAGATGCTAAAACAACATGAAAACCAAAATAACCTACCTAGGGAAAAATGAGAGTCCTTAGCAAGTCATAAAACGCCTATTCAAGAGACCCTGTAAGTGGGACAAGTGTCTCAAAAATGCATTCTACTCAAAGAGTAAAAGATGAAAATTATTTAAAAGAGCATGGTAAATAGGATGGGATAAGTCTAAGAGGTCCAATAGGCATGAAAACTAAATTTACCACCTAAAATAGATGTATAGAGTTGAGCAAGTAGGCATACAATAATTCCACATGAGTAGAAGTTTAGCAAAACTCTGCTTTAGGGCCAAGTGTTGTATAGGAAAATTTGCCTTTCAGACTTGGTCATCATAATGGGATAGGTTTTAGGAGACCAAAGAGCATGGAAATCAAAATGACCTCCTAGATTAGGCTAAGAGACCCAAGAGAGCTAAGTTTCAAATGCAAATTGGGAGGTCAAAGCTCTGCTTTCATGCTAACTGTTAGATATGAAGTTTTCTTACATAGACATGGTATTTCTAATGGTGATGGTTTCTAGTCCTAATTTAGCACATAAACTAAGGTATATTACCAAAGTAACTTATGGGTGCTAAGACCAACAAGCCATGAGTGTAAGTGAGAGCAGAGAAAAAGTCAATAAAAGAGGTTCTTTGATTATTGGAAGAATTAAGGCATGTTTTTCAAGCAACAAAAAATGGCGAATATATTGGAAAATGCTCATGAGTATTTTGAAATGATCGAAATATGTCTAAGAACCTAAAATATATGGTTGAAACTACATGTGTGATGTGAATGGATTTGAGAGAGGAGAAGACATGAGTGACTAAAAGACCAAATCAGATATTCTCTTTGACTTGGTGTGTGAAAATGAATTAAATTACCATTTCTTAGAATTTGTAAGGACTAGCTAGTATGGATCCAATCACTAAGATAGTGAATCTTACCTTGAGAATGCTTGCCTAGACATTACTTAACTACCAAATAGGCATCCATGGCTTTGACAGAGTTGCCTATGGTCCCACTCAAGGCCTTGCTCTACTGCCGATTGGTCATCCATAGCCCCAATAGAGATTGCTCAAATCATACAGAAGTTAATTTTTTAGATATTGAATTTTATTTTCTTGATTTATATTTTTTCTTTCTTGATTAACATTTCAATTATAGTTTTGGGACCATTGTATCAAGTGAAAGGTAGAACTCTAAATTTTTCACCCTAGATCTTCACTGTAGTAGGTTCATCTAGGCAAACCTAGAAATCATTAAGATGTGATTTTTATGCTTGGTTTTGAGAGAATGTCTTTATTAAATAGATAATTTTACCCAAATTTAACCCAAATCAAACAAATTTAGAACATACATGGCCACCTAATCTTTCAAAATCAATTCATAAACAAAATATAAGGCTGGAAGCTACTCAAAGTACTTAAACATTAGAACATCACTCAAGCTACCTTATATTATTCATTCTTTTGACCAATAGGGGAAACTACAGGGTAAAACAAGCAATACATGCTAAAAAGAGACAAGTAATGAGGCCAAACTGATAATGAAAGTGGGAAAAGTAGGAAAAATAAGCTAAACTAATAATAAAGTAGGAAAGAAAACATAAATAAAGCATGGAAGGGAAAGAGAAAATATTTAAAGGAAATTATCATAAACATGGAAGTAGTGTATTAGGAACTATCCATTGATGGGTAGTGGGACGTCTTCACTAGTTTGACACCTTAGGAAAAATGTATTCTCACCTAGGATTTTAGAGATTTGGTAGGAATCCAACTAAAAGGCATCAAAATTGCCATATTGTCCCTTTTTATTATGAGCTTTATCCTAAAAAAGGACTAGATCAAGGATCTAGAAGGTTTTCACTTTTTCTCACTTATCAAACCAACATTTGATGACCTATTATTGTTTGTTAAAATTTATTAGGGCCACATCATGTTTTTCTTATAGTTGTATTAGGTTAAGAAGGCGAGCTTCTATCTTATCATCTATTTCTAGGTAGTCTCACATGAATTGTAACATGAGATTTCTTAGGTTGAATGGAATGATGGGGTCTTGGCTGTAAATAAGATGATATAGTGACATTCCTAAGGCTGACTTAATTCTAGTCCTATCAAACAATAAGTAAACTTGAGAACATCATGCCAATCCTTAGGGTTCTTTGCCAAGATATTTTTAATTACATCAAACAAGTTTTTATTAATTGATTCAACTACCCCATTACCTTAAAGATAATGATTGGAAGATAATTTTAGGATAACCTAGTTCTCATAAGCCCATTTAATAAATTAAATAGATGAGAAAGCAATATTGTTATCAAATACCAGAGTAGTAGGCATCCCAAACTTGGTGATGATATATTATTATAAGAAGTTAATTACCACATTAGTTGTATAATTATTTCATGCTTTAGATTCAATCTAATGGGTATAATAATTAGTTACAGTAATGATGAAGTTGTGTCCCACTGAGAAATTAACATTGATCACACCAACAAAGTCCAAATTTCCACTTTATGATTGGTCAGACCTCAATAATTGATTACAATGACATAACAGGGGTATGATCTTTATGCCCAACAACTTGGTAGGTATGATAGCTCTAGACATGAGCATGTGCATCTTTAAAAACATGTAATTAGTAATACACTACCCTAAGTATCTGATGAGTTGTACTTCTTGAACTATGACTGGTTTCATACTTTTGAAAATCACTGAGTACTCCAATTGCCTCTTATTTATTGAGGCATCTAAGATATATGCCTTTATGATTTATTCTATATAGCATGCTTGATTTGATCATGAATTTATTTCTTTTCAGGTGTAAGGCTCTTCACTAAGTTGAATTCATGTGATTAGACACTCATTGTTTAGTAAATAGTGGACCACATCTTAGTACCAGTCATCATTAATAATGTCTTGCACTGTGTATTGCTAGGAAATTATCTATGGGTCTACTTCAGCCATAGCCTTACTGAGTCCTTGACCTCATACAAAATTCATTGGCTAGAATTATAGGTCAAACAATTGGAGAATGGGCATTAAATTTCCCCTTCACTCAACAAAATCATTTCATAGCTTTCATTGTTGGGTTAGGCACACCTACAAACACCTTGTTATAGAGAAAATAATGTCTAAACTTTTTGACTTCTTTGATCAAGGTAAAAGCTTATTTTTCTATAGTTGAATACCTTATTTTAGCATTATGGAGTAGAGAGATCATGCATGAGAGATGTCTCTCATCTCTAATCTCTTTCTTATACATTAAAACAACAACATGAGTTTTTTGAGGTGAACGAATAGATGTAGAAGGGTTGTGTATAGTCAGGACTGATTAGCACCAATGTATTTACAATTGCTTTCTTGATCTGAGCAAAAGCCACTTGTGATTTAACTATTCATTCATTCTTAGTGTCCTTTAGCATGTTGTTTAATGGTCAGACTATCTTTATAAAGCTTGAAATAAACTTCCTTATGAAGTTGAAGTTGCCAAAGATTGAATTCAACTCATTTTTGCTACTAGAAAACAATTTTTTTATATTTTTCTCCTTTTTTTAAGAGTATACATATATGCATAATTTTGAGATGATGTGGCCAATAAACTTACCCTCTATGACCCCAAAAATTCACTTATTTAGGTTTAGGGAGATTTCATGATCTTTGCACCTCTATAATACTGCTCTTGAGTCCTTCATGTGGTATTCTCTATTTTTAGAAAAGATAGTTAAGTCATCTATGTATATGACTATGTATTTACCAATGAGATACTTAAATGCAATATCCATGGAATGTTAGAAAGTAGTACCCACATTGATTAGGCCAAATGCTATCCTTTTATATGCAAATATTCTCCACTTTTTTTATAAACATTATCTTGATCTGATCATCATAATTGACCACCTCTTGATTATACCCTAGATACCCATTTAGGAATGACATCATTTGAGAGTCATTCACTATTTATAACACTTAATATAGTAAGGGAAGTGGGTAATTATCTTTATCTAAGGATTTATTAAAACTATAGAAGTCACTACACAACCTTATCTCTCTCTTTTTTATTTCTAACTAGCACCTAATTAGTCACAACATGGATTGCCCGATAGGGAAGATTATCTTGGCTTGGAGTAACTTCTACACTTCTTTGAATATCAATGGCTCTAATAATGGATTCATTAGTCTTTACCTTTGGTAGAATGGTTTGACTCCTGGATTGAGTGGGATGGCATGCATGAAAGTATAAGTGTTGAAAAATTTTAAGTCTTTATATCTCCATGATATAACATCATTGAAATCCTTTAAGGATTGAATAAAGTCTTGTTTTTGTTTTTCATTACATGTCATGCCTAGAAGCATGTTATTTGATTCATTGGCATTACCTATATTACAATGCTAATCCAACATACATTTTGTGGGGGCTGATTTCCTTTTACACCTTGGTAATCCATGTCGAATAACCATTCTAATGAGACCATGCCCTTAGGTATACTATTTATTTTTAGATTGATTACCCCTTACTCATTTGGTTCAAACTCTTCCCCATCATATTCATCTATAATTCGAGTCTCGAATACATCCATATTGGTGATGAATTCGATGATATGATGATCGTCATTGAATATCTAGAAGTTCTTAATGTTGTTAGGAATGGAAGGAGTGAAGACTAAATCCATGGAGAACCTTTTCAACTTGGATTCAACTATAGGTTCCAAAGTACTCATAGTTGTATCCAATGCATCAACCATATAATTTATTCTAAAAGGAAATATTTGAATGTTGAATGCATCAAAATCCTTTATTAAGTTCTATACATGGCTATGGTATCTAGATAAAACTTGTCATTACAAGCATACTGGCTTCTTATCTATTTGACCACTAGTCTAGAATCACCTAGTATCTTAAGGTTATTACCTTTCTTCCTAAGTTAAAATAAGAGACCATGAAATAGTACCTCATACTCAGCTATGTTGTTTGTTTAAGTGAATTATAGATGAAATGCAACCAAGTATGACTTTCATCAAGGATTGATGAGTTTTATATAGGCACCACCCACTCTTAGACTTAGAAATATAAAATTTTAGTATCCATAAGTGAATTTTAACTATATACATCAAATTATGATAAGTTGGTATTGCTAAAACATTGATCTCTTCATTAATTTTCTCAGTGCTGAGTGGGCATATACCTTGTTTCTCAACTGATAGGCCCTCTTGGATAAGTCCTCAGTGGCTAAAATGAGTATGGGGCTATGTATAATAGTTGTTATCTCATCATGGGAGCTCACAAAATTATTATCTTCACTTGGAAAACTCTCATTAAGTTTGTTTATTTCTAACTCATCCATTCTCAATGTTGATAATAATTATTGGCAACCTTATTTTACACTTAGACCAACTAGTTTCACCTCCTCACATACTATGGCAAAAATAGGGAATGAATTTATCTTAGGGGCCCAAAGGAAATCATCCTCATCTATTTGAGCTAGCTCCTCAAATTTTGAGTCTCTTATATGAACAACATGTTAATGGAGAAATTATTAGAAGATTCTATTTCTTTCTTGAGTGCATAGACCCTAAGATCCAACTCTTTGAATAATATTTCATTTGTTTTGTTATACTCCATGATCATATGAGTCATCTTTGGTTCATGTCCATTCATGATCTGATTGGGTATGCCTCACCATGGGAGCCACATGTGTGATATGTCCATTGCTATGTGACCATTTAGTATTCTAGACCAATCTTTGCTCAAAACCATACCATAAGCATCAGGGATATCTATCACCTAAATGCCAATAAATTGTTGTACCCTTGGATCAGAATCCAACTACATTTGGATGTGTTTTAGCTTGACAACAACCTTAACCTTTGATTTTTATAACTAAAAAACTTTCTTATTTGACTTTAAAAGTGTCAAACCCAACTACTGGTAGATGTCATAAGACATGACATTGCCAGAAGCACCTAAATACACCAAATAATTATGTAAGTTTTTACCAAAAATATGGATTATTATGAGGAAAGGGGGAGTTTTAGATTTCTCTTTGTAAATTATAATGTGAAAATTTATTGTCTTGTTTATTTATTTCCCTTTAGGAGTTGATAATTCTTTTAGAAACATGTCATTTTAGTTAAAAATATAGATCAATTAAAACATTGTGATGTTGGCCTTAGTTTTATTCAGGTCATCTACAATACTATTTCTATGTTTGCTTGGCTCTATTGGTTTATCAATTGGTGGGGGAGTAGATTTGTTCTTAGTTTTATGAGACATTTTAGAAATTGTAGGTGGAAATAGGTTATTGCTCTAATTCTCATAAGGAAAAACTTGAGTGTTGTTTAGTGTTGTAGATGTGGTCAATAGGTTTTGAGGCTTACTTCTCAACATTACAATGTTTTCCCCTTTAAAATTATTTGAATGCATGGACCTTATATAGGTTATCTTTAGGCTCATTTTCACTCTCAAACATAAAATCATAAGTTTCCAAAACTATAGCTATACCAGGGTTTCCTCTACCTTGGTTAGAGTTATTGTTAGGTGTAGGGACTAGTTCTAGACTGCCCATCTCCTTTTGAAAGATATTTGAGGCACAAATGAGCTTGACATAGTCAATATCAATGTGGTCAGCCAGGTTGTGTATCTTACACCAAGTGGAAAATGATAAATTAGCCAAGTTCACTATATTGAAAGCACTATTGTTATTGCTATGATTGTTATTATCTAGTGGGCTAGGCACACCTCCATTATTTGACCATGTGTTCCATTGTTTGTTGGTTCTTTGGAAGTTGAAATTTATATTTGATAGTAGGTTATTTTCATTTTGGTTAGTTTTTTGAGGAACTTGTCTATGCAAGTTGAACATATCATTTGTCAACCTCTAGAGTATTTTCTATAAATTTATTACTTCTAGGTTCACACTAGCATTTTTTGGATTCCCTGTTTGCAGTAACATATTGGTCACCAGTGCCAAAACATTTAGAAATGTAGGGATAATAGGGTGTGCTTAGTTATGATAATTATTAATAATCATATGGCTGTTTATAAATGATGGGGCTGTAGATTATATTTTATGATTATGTGGCACCTCAATCTTGTACACTTGGAAAACTCATAACCCTAGCTATTATTTTTAGTTGTACACATGCCTTGCTTCCACAAGCCTTGCATATGATATATATTGTGCCTTAGGTTGATTATATAGACATCCCATCTTGACTAGAATGCTTAAATGTACTTATCTTATACCTATATAAGCTCTGAGCCTATGCTTACTCTCCATCTCCCTAGACACTAATGTTCGGATTAGATAGTAACATTGACATTACTGAATTGGCTTGACGTAAGTGTCTAGTGCCCTAAATTCATCCAATTTACAAATGAAACATATTAAAATGGTTGGTCTAAGTAGTTTAATGTGATTTGTCTCCTGACAGGATTGGTATAAATAAAATATCAACCCTAATTCATTCCTCAACTATTAATCAGATTAAAAGAGCACTCAATTTACCAAAAGCTTTCCTATTCTACCCTATTATAATATTCATCAAAGGAAAAACCTAAATATGGGTTTTAAGTACTAAATTAGCATTTATAAGGTCATATTTTCTAAGTTATAAGCTAGGTCACTATTGTACTTGCTTTACACATTACATGATTCACACATAAGCCAATGTGTATGGGATAACTACATGAGTTTGAGGACTTATTTTGGAGTATTGGATATGTAAGAAACACCATTTGATAGAGAAGTCATTGTGGGTCAACTTTACACTGTGTTCCCACTAACCCATTTTTCCCATGGTCACATTGAAGATGTAAAGCTAGCATTTTCCCATTTCGCTAGGAGCAGTAGTCCATGACCTAGATCTTAATGCACTAGAATGAAAGTGAAGCCAAATACATAAGCATATATGTGGTCACATCATGTTTCAATCCATATCCCATATAAGACACTAGAATTGATATCATATACTAGCATTGATGTAACTATCCTAGGTTGACATAAGTGTCTAGAGAATCAGATGCACTAGATCCAAAATCTGACAATTGATCCAGAACTATCTCCCTACTTGATTCTCACTTGTATCAAATTTAACACTAGATTATCATAAAAAATAGCTAAGTACTTTGTTTTATATAATTTTTATATCTATCATAGTTGTACTTTCCATTAATAACCTATCTCAATTTTATAAATTTAGCATATGGTACATCTGAGTTGAACACATTAATTAGTGTGTTGTAGATATGATATTCACCTTTATTGCCTATCATTTCTATATCCTTGATCTTATCTACCCAAGTATGATTTCATAATCCAAATTAGGGTTAAACATTTGGTGAACCTGATGTTTGAACATCAACCCCTAGGCCACTTAGGGTTTTTTGATTTTTTCCTCATTGTAGTACTATATTTAAAATTTTAAAACTTTTTCATTTGTGAAGCAATGGAAAATGTTGGTACAAAAACCTGATTCCAAATGGAAGATGAAAAAGAATTGATTACTCAACTCAACAAAAATAAGGGCGTAATAGATGTATTTTTATATGTTATAAGAGATTAAATAAGTAAAAAAGAAAAATGGTTACCTCACCTAGTAATGGTGAATCCATATAAATTACTATAACCTGACCCACACTACAGCTAAATGCATCTAATGGGGGCATGGATTATGTGTTTCAACCTTTGTTCCCTAAAACTACTATTGATACATCTATTATGAATTTACCTATTATTTCAAAATAAATATCAGTTTTAATGCTTATTACCACTCAAAATATATTTCTAGCCTCTATGGTTACTACTCAAATTTTTAATCAAAATCCCATTAGGTCTATAGTTCAATCACTCCTTCAATTTGTAAAAACCTTGTAGGATAAGGTTACAAACATTGAACAAAAGGATTCAAAGTCTTCACATGCCATAGATTCACAAGATGTGTTGTATAACCATATTGCACTTGATATCTCTTTGTACCCTTTGAAAACAAGATTTATTACACCTAAGTTCACATTTTATAATGGAAAGGGTGATCATGAAAAACATCTTGAAACCTTCTATGCAACATACCCTGCTTATGCTTCAAATGATAAAGTTTTGACCAAACTATTTCCAAGGAGCCTCAAGGACTATGCTTTGAGGTGGTTTTATGAATTACCTATCCAATCCATGAAAGCATTCAAACCTCTTGTAGATCTATTTTTGGCACTTTTATATTAATATTGCTAAAAAGGTTTCCTATGCTCAATTTGTAAAGATTAAATAAGGAACCAATAAACCAATGAACCATGAATATGTTTTGAGATACAAGACAATGCTAGCTAAAATGATGAATCATATGGCAGAAAAAGAGATTCAAGACATATTCAAGCAAAGTTTGATTACTCCTTTACATGAATATACTATTTAAAATTTTTTTTTTTTTGATGAATTACGCCATGTTGTATGAGACCATGAAATGAAGCTTATGTCATTGAATAAGCTCAAGTATGTAGCAAACATACAAACTACATCTACATCTGATACAAAATTCACAATTAAAACCAAGTTATAAGGCAAAAACTCCTGAACCTAAAAAGGAAACAACCATCATTATTAACATAGTTGCATGATAGCATAATCAACTTGTCCTATTTAATATACCAGAGAGATAATTTACATGTTTACTTGAGCCTCCTACTTCATTAGTCCTACAATTACTAGAGTGTCATCTTATATCTCTCCCTCCTCATACATAGGTTGATGTAAATAGACCTCTACCCAAATGATATGATGTAAATGCTTATTGCGACTATCATCAAGGCATTGGGAATTCTATGAACATATGTTTTACTTTAAATCATAATATCTAGGATCTCATCTATGACCAACAAATTACATTTTATGATCCTCTAAAGGAATCAGGGTCATAACCTGGTGATCACCATAAATAGAAAATATTTAACAATCTATTGTAAGACCATTCTAAAAAGGAACTAGAAGTTAAAATAATGTATAGTGAACATACACCTTCATCATATTATAGACACACTCTAGATGGGGTCATTGGTACTTACATGAGACATATACCTCTTATGGTTCAGAAACCCACTATTTCATTTTATGACAGTAAAATTAAGGATGATGAATCTGATCTTCATTTTATATTCATTCTAGCATACCTTGATAAACACCCCATACATAATGTTATGATTGATAATGGTGCAAGAAAAAATGTTTGCATCATGACATTGCTTACGTATTTGGGTTACACTCATCATAATTTACACCCCTCTACTAGATTAGTCAAAACATTTGATGGGACCTCCTAGAAGATTCTTAGTGAGATTGATCTACCTTTATAGGTCATTCCAACACACATGGTTACTACTTTCTTAGTTATACCTTATATAGGTGTTTTTGACATGTTTTTGGGATGACTTTGGACACACACTCTTCAATTACTACCTTCTATAGTGAATGGGTGTGTTAAGTACATTCATACCCATCAAGTATTTATAGTTTCTAGTATTCCACATGAGTATCCTCTTAAACAAGAAAAATTCATACCCAGATAGTTAATTATCAATCCTATTAAGGCTAATCCACCGTAAAAGGGTAAGCAACAAGTAATCCCATTTAAAAAGTGACCATTATATGAGATTCCTTTATATCAGAGATAGATAGTGCGTTCCATGAAATAGTCTTCTTCTACACACTATATTCAAATATCTAGAGCACATAAACATGTTCCTACTATTGTTATTCCAAAGAAACCATAGAGTATGTAGAGAGAGGTTCAAGAAACCCTAATCCTTCTATTGGTACTTTATGGACCTAGAGTCCCATTATACATACACCAAGCATAAAAAATACTACAATGACATATATTTCACCCTTACATGCTCCTTGGTAGTACCACCAATTTCTTGCACCAGGTTCTGAGTGGGGAGATACATATGATCATCCTTTAGATGAGATCATAGGCTGATCTTGTCTCTTTTAGAAAATACCAAAAAAATAAAAATAAAATTCAAAAATCCAAAAACACTTTCGACACTTACATGTTCTATTGGCTCTTTGGCATCTAAATGTTAGTCCCATGTTCAGGACAACATATCATTTATGCCTACATACATATATATACATGAAAACACAAATACATGATACACTTATGGGTGTTCATCCTTCCTTCTACTCATGTCATCAAGACATTGGGGCATCCATATTCTATGATCTTGATACACACAATTTATATGATTTGATGATCACTCTATACTATCATGTTTGATCTTACATATGTACTTAAACATGCCTATTATCCATGATTATGCATTGCATAGGGTACTTGATAAGCTATGTACTTGACATTTTTTCTTAACACATTTGATCCATTGGACACTATGACATGTTTATGTTGGTTGCTTATGATTTTCCTTTATACACTTCTTTGAGTGTTTTACCTTGATATTGTCTTGATTTTTCAAGCACTTTAATATGTTCTGTTGTATGTATCCCCTATGCCTATGATTGAATTATTGGAAATTTGAATATGTCATTGAATTCTATGGACCTTTGAATATGTCATTCCTTAATTTTGTGTATGGTTGAATAAGTCACATCCATTTGATTTTGTTGTATTTGAACATGCCCCTTGTTTATGGTCTCCTTGGACCATTGCCTTTTGAATTAATTTTGAGTGCTCTTGTGTGTGTGCTTATTTGTTTTTTGAGATTGTACTATTACTATATAGATGTTTCCATGATCTTTATCATGCATCTTAGGCCTACATGTGATCACATTGATTCTATGCACTTCAATATTACATCTACCTAGACATATTTCCTTCTATATGCTACATGGTTACATTTGTATATTTATAATTATCTTACCCTTTTGAGGTGAGATAAATAATAGGTAGTATCTTTCCATCACCTTAAGGGGGGAATATTAGTGGTGGAATGTCATGATGACATGGATTCCAAAATTTTCATAGTTTTCATATTACATTGGGGCAATGATTTGGAAGTATGTTCTGCACACTCACACAATGTATGACACTTACACCGATTTGCATATTTAGTGGGGGATTGTCAAGGTGACATGGCTTCCACACATTCATAGTTTTTATATTATAGTGGGGGAATGATTTTGAAGTATGTTCTCCACACATACTTAGTTCTTAACATCTCTAGTTTATAGTGGGGGCATGTCTTGGAAACATGTCCTCCACATTTGTACTTATATCACTTTCATATTTCTCCATATATAGTGAGGGCATGCTTTGGAAGCATGCACTCCACACTTACATAGTTTTTCAAATTCACAAAAGCACATATTTATATTATTCTAGTACACATTTGTGGTATAATTCTAGACATGGTACTATTGTTACACATAATTTTAACATGAGACAAATCTAAGGTGCATATGCTATGCAAAAGTGCCTAATATTGCAAAATCCAAATCAAATTTAGATTTCAAAATTATTGCATGTATTGATACCCAACAAAATTTTACAAACTTTATTTAGACAATCTACTATAATATTTGGTTCACCTTTTGGTATTTTGGGGTGAATTAATCAATCAATCTTGCCAAGTTTTCAATTTAGACTTGATCATCCAAACTCACTAGGTTACAAATATCATTGGGTTACATGGTTGAGCTAATCTCAACTATCAGGGGGAAACTCACTTTTTATTTAAATATGGGGGAATGTGCCTTCTAGCCTCTCTATATATCTCCTTGGATATATGCACTTTAAAATAATTATCTATATTTTTCCCAATCTTAGTTTTAGAGCCTTACAATGATACATCTTTTGCAAAAACAACTTGATAAAGGCAAGGTGATTACATTGACACACATGTGTACTCCTAAACCTTGGTCTTTCAATTTCAATCTATTTTATGTAATTTTGACCCAAATTATATGCACTAATTATACACTGTAACATGATCTTGGTTTTAGGTCAGTCACCAAAAAAACACTCAAATTCAACTCAAGTAAAGACAAGGTGTTTATACACACCTAGGTACTTATTAATTTACTTTAAATTAGTAATTTAACTAATAGATTAAAGGGGGACGGGAAATGTAGATGATATTTTGTGTTTATGTAACACCTTAGTCTTGTACACTTGGAAAAATCATGACCCTAGTTGTTCCTTTTAGTTCAACACATACCTTGATTCTACAAGCCTCACATCTGCTCCATCTTGTGCCCTTTGGCCTATTTATTAGTCTAACCAACCCCATATTGATGAAATAGACATCCCATATTACCCAAAATGCTTAAAATATACTTATCTTATAGCTCTATAAGTTCTAAGCCTATGCCTGCTCTCTTTCTCCCTAGACACTAATGTTTAGGTCAGATAGTAGCATCGATGTTATTGTCCTAACCCAACACAAGTTTATAGTGCCCTAAATTCATCCAATTTACAAATGAAATGTTTTACAATGGTCAGCCTAAGTGATTTAATGTAAGTTATCTCTAGATAGGATTGGTATAAATAAAATATCAATGTTCATTCATTCCTCACCTAGAAACCAAATAAAAATATCACTCAAGAAGCACTCAAGTTACCAAAAGCTTTCCTATTCTACCTTATTTTGATATTAGTCAAAATAATATCCCAAATATAGGTCTAAAATACTAAAGGAGCAATAATAAGGTCATATTTGTTTAAGTTACAAGATAGGTCACTATTGTACTTACTTTACACATTACATGATTCACACAAGCCAACATGTAGGGGAGAAATACATGAGTTTAAGGCCTTATTTTGGAGTATTGGTTATGTTGGAAATTCCCTTTAACAATAGAGTCATTTCAGTTAGCTCGACACCATGTGCCCACTAACCCATTTTTCCTAAGGTCACATTAAAGATGCAAATCTAGGGTTTTTCCATTTCACCAAGAGCGATAGTCCATAACCTAGATCTAAATGCACCAGAGTTGAGGTGAAGCCAAATATAGAAGATTCTATATGGTTGTACCCTATTTCAACACATACTCTATAAAAGACACTAGCATTAATATTAGAGACTAGTATCAACATAACTATCCTAGGCTGACGCAAGTGTCCAAAGAAATATAGGCACCAAATCTAGAATCTGATAATAGATCCAAAATTATCTTCATGTTTTCTTCCCACCTATATCAAATCCAACACTATATTAGCATTGGAAAAAACTAAGTAATTTATTTTATATCATTTATATATCTATCATAGTTTTACTTTGCATAAATAACCTATCTTAGTTTTATAATTTTAACATATGGTACATCTAAGTTAAGCACATTAATTAGTTTATTGTAGATTTGATATTCACCCTTATGCCATATCATTTATATATCCTTAACCCTATCTACACAAGTAAGATTCCATAATCTAAATTAGGGTTAAATAGGGAAAACCTTTTGGTTAACAGAAGAATTAGCATAACCACTAGATTTAGGCATGGAAACAGTGTTGTTATATGGTACATGAACAAGTTGATTGTTTTCCTATAGTAAAAAATTATTGGAAGGTATGTAAGGATAAATTATAAACACAAATTTCAAATGCATTAGATTGTAAATTAGATTTAGGCATGGTAATAGTGTTGTTATATGCTATAGGAACAAGTTGTTGATTGTTTACTTGTAGTAAAACATGATTGGAAGGTATGTAAGGTTGACTACTAGACATAAATTTCATAGGCATTAGATTGTAAATTAGATTGGGGATTGCATATAGGGAACCTGAGATCAGATTCATCAATGAAGTGTTGTGTTGAAGGGAATTATTGATCATTGGAATTTGGTTGTAAGCACCTAGTTTCCCTAATGAAGGTAGAAGACTAACTCCAAAGCCTTGTGGAACCATTTGTTTCTCAATGTTATTAGAATCATTGTAGACTAAGGACAAAGATAAGAGGGTTATTGGGGTTCTTCTAAGGAACATGGAAGTCATTGAGTCTAGAGCCTTAAATATGTTTGTATAGTAGTCACTTCCATTTGAGTGTACATATCTTTCAACCTTTGATAAATCTTGTGAAATCATGAATTTAAGACACTCATAGGCTCATTTAGTTCCCTATGAGTGGTAAAAAAGTGGTGATATAGGACAATCAGATCAATGGACATACTAAAGTGGTGATATAGGATAATCAGATCAATAAACATACTAAAGTGGTTAATAAAGATGGTTTCAAGGTCATTCTAAGAAGTTATGGATCCATTTAGCATCCCAAGTTATGAAGTGTAAGCAACATCTCCCAAGGAGTAAGGAAATATGTGGAAATCCATGTCCTCATGTTGAATTTGTGTTTAGATCAAGGTATATTTAAATTATTGAATATGCTCTTTGGTTGTTTAAATCCCATTTGATAATATTTTAGAAAAAAATTATTAGGGTTCTTTGTAAGTCATGGGAAGGACCTAGAACATTCATAGGGAATCCACCTCCACCAAGACAAGTGAGATTAGTCACCATTGGTGGGTTTTAAGGGGTAGAAAATGAGTTGATAAATGGAGTTAAAACTTTAGGCAAGATACTAGTTAAGTGGATTTATCATGTCTCTGGTTTCCCCTTGTTTGTTGTTGAGCATGGAACATGGCTTAATAAAATCATAATGTGTATTTATCAACCACATGTGCATAACACACTCTTTTGTATTTTATATAATTTGTTGTATGCATTCAACCTTTGATAGTCTAATTTTTGATCTTAGAATGCAAAGAGTCTTTTATTTTTAGAATAGTAAAAGGTTGGAAGATGAAGAGACAATGGTTTGTAAAAGCTTTATAAATAATTCCCAGTTATAATTGAGAATATTTCCACATATGATAGAGATTAATGCAATGTTCTGAATAGTTTTCATATGTATCTTTTACTTATGATCTATGCATAGTGATTCCTGTGGATGTATTAATCTATTATTCATTTAGTTTATGCTAAGTATTCTATATATATTAATTTTACATGTCTTCATATAATGATCTTGTCTTAGTCTACTAATGGTTGGATTCAATCTAAATTATTGACAACTATTCCTTTTTGTTATTAACTATACAAGCTATCCTTGTAATTAACATGTTTTGGATTTTTTTAGGAACCTCTACTAACAATGGTGTGATGAGCATGGAATTTTTTGAAACATGTTGAGATGTTTTCCAAGATAGAGAAATTTAGAAATATGGTTAGATGAGAGAATTTAAAACTTTGTAGAGGAAGAAGCAAGAAGAGTTGAAGTGACTATGGAAGAGATAATTCAATAACATAGATATGAATTACCTAGATTACTAGCTATGTTGTTGTCAAGACTAAAGTATTAATATTTACAGTTGAGAAAGATAAAGTTTATATTATAGACAAAAGAAAAGTTAGATAGACTGTGAAGTCTAGATGCTGATTGGACCCATGCTGTGGACTATTAGACCCAGACTATAATTGACAACTATATCATGAAAATTGTTGTGCAAGGTTATTTGGCCTTTGAAGCTGTGCAAGATCTACTTGTCAGAGGAGTTTGTGGTAAGTTTCTTTAGAAACTACCTACATTGATCAAAATGTTGGTTGTGGAAAAGACCATGGTGCCTACTCTAACCAACATGAAGTAGTTGCTTTAAGAATCATGGGGGTGCACGTGAGATAGGAACTTGAACCTGAACCCAAAATATGTAGGTTGAGAAGATCCAGAGTGAGAATAAAATTTTGGGATTATAAATAGAATTGTGGTAATAAAGAAGATGGAATAAAGTGAGCATTCTAGATTTAACTACGAATAGGAGTAGGATTAGAGTAGAAGATGTTAAAGATGGAAAAGTGCAGAGAGAGGCTATGAAAGATGTTAGAAGTAAAGAGTGTGCAAATTATTTAGAAGGTCTTGAGGAAGAGAAAGAAAGAAATGGAAATAGTGTAGATATGGAACTCATGGAGTAAGAATAAGAAAGTAGGTTATCAACAAAATAAATAGAATATATAAATATATCACATTTAATAAAGGGATATTGTATGGACCTGGGAAGGAATATTCTTGGAAAGAAGTTAGGTTAGAATGTAGAACTATTATAGGTTCAAGATCAAAGTTATAATAAGTTTAAAATAGAGATAATTAACTTCAAGAGTATGCATCCCTAAACCCAATTTATCATTTCAAAGAAGAAGAGCAGAAGATGAGGTGGATATAAGTTGGTTTGATTCTTTTATAGATAAGTTTGGTAAGCTAAGTGTGAAGACAAATTAGGTAATAGATAAGAAAATGAAAGGAAAGTTAGGATTATTTTTAGGACACTTGAAAAGACTAGTGCATACAAGTCCCTAGTCATAATCACTAGTGCACACACACATATAGTCACAGTCACCAGTGCATAAACACCTACAATCATAATCACCAATGTGAAAAATCTAATTTTAGAAACTTTAAGCATGACAAATATGTCACTCAATGTAGAAATGTTTATTTTTTTGATGCAATATGATTGGTCTAAGGATCTTGAGTAATACTTGTTAACTTGTGATATGAAAGAACACATTAAGGGGGTAACATTTGATGATGTAAAGTAATGCAAAGTCATAGGGGATTTTTAAGGTCAAGCCTTAGAGTTCATTTGTAAAAGGAATGTTAATAATATAAATCTTACATCAGTTAAATATCTATTAGTTATAGAATTTAAGGTGAATAAATGCATAAGCTAGATTATTCAAGACCTAAAGGAGATTCAAGAAAAGTTTGGAGAATCGATCAAAAACTATGATCAATTTTTTTTTGATGTCATGAATAAGATTGATTTCATCATGGAAGTCAAGGATAAGATTGATTGGTTCATATAAGGGTTATGAACAAGAATTAAATTTGTTATTGTGCAGTCTCAATTCTTGACTAACACTGATACACAATCTACTACTATATGAATGAAGCAAATTGAGGATTATGGCGACATTTTAGCAGCTAGTTCTAAATTAGAAGCAAAACTAGATGATTTTATGAGAAGAATGGATAAGATGCATGAGATTGATAAACCTAAATTAGGCTTAAGGTGCATAAAAGGTGGTCAAGAAGGCCACCATAAGAATGATTGTTTGAAACTCAAAACAAAGTTTTGTGAAATTTGTAGAGTAGTTAGATATGCTACTTCAAAGTGCGATATTTTACAAAAATATATCCAAAAGTCATAGAGTATGTACTATAAAATTTGAAAATCTACCATTCATGATGAGAAGAGTTGTACACTCTACAAGAGCTAAAAGAATATTTTATGAATAATGTCTTTGTAGTTGCTACATAGCATTCACCATCTACGAAGCAAGGTATCCTAGGCCTAGACATGACATGACAAGTGTGACACAAGGTAGTCCCTAATGGATACATTTATTACCATAATACCAATATTAGGGTCTGGCTACATAGACACCATCTTCTTAAAAACACTAGTATCAATATTCTTAGAATAATGTGAGTCCATGACAAAACCAATCTAATTCAGATCTAAGCTTGCCTCAACACCAATATAGGGGGTATGATGCAAACAAATTTAGTAAAGAGGATACAATGGAAAATAGTTGTAAGGATGGAGATACCAAAAAATAGAGGTGGATACAAAGGAGGATATAGGGGAGGATACTGAGGAGGGTATCAAGGAGACTATAATAATGAAAATTTGCAAGCTCACCCACCTATGCAATGCTATTTATGTGGAGAATAAAATCACTATGCAAATAATTACCCCACCAATCTAAAGAGATAAACCTATTTTATGTGCTATAGAGTTGAAGGCCAACATCAAATTGAAGACTATATAGTGCTTGGGAAGCAAAGGAAGGAGAAGCTAGTGTATAATGTGAACCTAATCAATTCACAACTTAAAGAGAATGTATGCATCCAAGCAGTTACCATATAACAACATACATAATAAGGATTGATTATTTTGGAAATGCCAGTAGATTATGGAATTATAAAAGTTCAACCTAATAAATATCATGATCTTATAAGGGAGAAGACTTAGATGTATCAAACAACTCAAGTTATACAAAATACACAATAGCAAAATGCTTCAAAAGGAGATACAACAACCATTGATGCATAAATGTATGGATAGATTGTGCACATAATGAAGTAGGAAGGGGTTTTAACTAATTTAAAAGACTTAATAAAGTTACTCAGTATGTTACATAATGAGGATATATCATAGAATACTAATAACCTATTTCATAATTTATTGGAGTGTGCATAGTGAGATTAATAACATACATACAAGGTTATCTAGTATGTGAAAATTAAGAAGCCTTGGGATGTTTATTCACACATGGATATTGATATTTTAGGCAAAAATATTCCTAATCTAGTATTGAAATTTAGGGGTATTATTAATTTTATCTCAAGATCTACATGGGAAGCCATTGGTAGGCCACACTTGAGCTACAATGTTGTCACCCTCAACCTCATAGATTACAGGTGGGTATAACCAATTGGTTACCTTGTGGATGTGGAGATTAGAGTGGCCAAGCTAAGTCTACATGGTGATTTTGAAGTCATTGATATAAAGATTTACAAGACCTATTACCTTGTCTTAATTGGTAAGAAATGGGCTTACGATGGTCAAATGAGTATTAACACAGTGCATAACCAACTAGAGGCTCATCAAAGAGTCAAGATAGTTATCATCCCTTTGAATAAAGAGGAACATAAGCCTTACATAATTCCAAAGGAACTAGAGTCACCATATGCTTATGGTGATATTAGTTGGTTTAAATTCAACATTAATACATAGAATAATACAATGTGAGATGTCGAGTATCAGTTTTTTAACCCACAAATGGAGCAATCATAGATAACAAAGTAGCCATATTACAATATGGTAATAAAAAAATCTCTAGTGCCATAGTTTCAACTTGAAGGTTTTACCTCTCTATCAATGTGATCTCCTACTAGGTCAGAGGTGGATTTATTATATAAAATAGTTGTAATAATGATAGATTATATAGAACCTACTCTAGAGGGTGTTTTACCTTGGGAAATAATATCTTCCATAAGTGGTGATTTAAAAACTCACATGTTAAATTAAGAGAGGTGAGATCATGAGATATGGCCTCTGTACATGGTGTTCATTGCCAAACATTAATTACCTCAATAATTTACAATAGAGGAGCTTAATCCATTCATTTTGAGGGTAGAACACCATGTGTTGAAGGTGGATCAAAGTGTCAATACACTTAGATATGCATTGAAAGGAACTTCTATAACTTGGTGGGAAGTACATAGAGATCCAAAGATACATTAGAAGGAAGCATGCAAGTTTTAATATGCATGATTTTAGTTACCACCCATTGTGAAATCAAAATGTTTGTTATTTGAAGAAGGTTAATGTTCTGAGTTGTATATTCATCAATGTGTAGATTTATGGTCTGCACAAGGAGTGGAGCCAAGGTATTGGGTACATAATTTTAGCCACACACTAGCACCAATTTTAATGGCCTAATACATTCATCAAGAATGTAAGAAAGAGACCAAAAATTAGGCACAAATACAACAAGACTTCATTCAAAATTTTGTGTTTGAGGATGATAACCCATTAGTACACAATACATTATAGAAGATTCAAATATTTCTATGTCATGGGTGAGCAAAAGATTTGAGGGTAGAACACCATGTGTTAAAGGTGGATCAAAGAGTCAATGCACTTAGATATGCATTGAAAGGAACTTATACAACTTGGTGGGCAATACATAGAGATCCAAAGATACATTAGAAGGAAGCATGTGAGTTTTAACATGCATGATTTTAGTTACCACCCACTGTGAAATCAAAATGTTTGTTATTTAAAGAAGGTTAATGTTCTTAGCTATACATTAATAAATGTGTAGATTTATGGTCTGCACAAAGAGTGAAGCTAAGGTATTGGGTACATAATTTTAGCCACACACTGGCACCACTTTCAATGGCCTAGTACATTCATCAAGAGTGTAGGAAAGAGACTAAAAATTGGGTACAAGTGCAACAAGACTTCATTCAGACTTTTATATTTGAGGATGATAACCCATTAGTAAACAATGCATTATATAAGACTAAAACATTTATATGTCATGGGTGAGAAAAATATTTGGGAGCTAAAATAGAGTCATCATATCAACAAGAAGTAACTCATGATTTGAATCTAGTGCTTCACAATGACAAGGATAGTTAACAGGAACAAGCTCTTGTTAAGCCCTGTAATAGAATAATAGAAATTTGATGGAATCTAATGATAGTGATATAGATCTAGATTTAAAAGGATTCTTTGAATTGGAATGAGAAGCTGAACCAACACCAACCTAAAGCATAAAACAAATTGAAGAGGAAAGATTGTGCAACATAAAAATTATGGAGTAGGAAGGGGCACACACTCTACGAGAGGATCTACCCAATGCATCAAATAAATTATATTAAGAACCATTGAAAAATATCAAAGAAAACATTGGAACAAAGTTGGTTCCTAAGCTTGGAATTATGGGATACTATTGGGGATAGGAATAGATTTCAAAGTCATTACAGTTACTATGAGACTATCAAGATGATTTCCTAACCAAATTATCTACAATAAAAGGTGTAGATCCATCATTTGGGGAGAAGCACATAGATTTGAAAGAGTATATTCAAATAATTAAAAAGTAATCATAAAGGTTAAACCCAAACATGAAGATAAAAGTAAAGGCTGAACTAGATCAAATGCAAGAAGTCACAATCATTTATCTAGTTGAAAAGTAGACTGGGTGATTCCCATAGTGATACAACCGAAGAAGTCCAAGGAGATACAAGTCTGTGGAGACTACCACACACTCAATGATTCCTACATAAATGATCATTTTCTAATAATATTCATGGATGAAGTTCTCAAGTAAATCATAGGTCACAAAGTGTACTCATTCATAGATAGATTCAATCGGTACCATCAAATTTTGATCGTAGAAGAGGACCAAATTAAGAAAACTTTTACAACTAAATGGGGATCATTCACATATAAGGTAATTCCTTTTGGTTTGAAGGAAACTATAAACTTATTAGAGTAAGGAACTTATCATGCACATTATATGGAAAGGGATAAAAATAAAATGGTCACCTAAGTTATCCCATATAGTCTTGTCAATGTATTTCTATATAAGTTGGAAAAATATGATGTGATGCATAGAGTAACATTATAACATGAATGACCAAAAATTCTTTGAGAAGCACATTAGGGAACTATATGACATAAATTTATAGGAGAATCTACTATAGTAAAAATATTATAGAGTGGTCTTTGGTGGTTACCTTTATTTCAAGATGTACACAGGGTAGCCAAGTGTTATGATGTGTGTCATCTAATAGGAAAGCCAAATCAGTGTGATGAAATGCCTTTGGTCCTAATGCTTACATAGAAAACATTTAAATAATAGGGAATTTATGTTGTTATACCTATAAGTCCCCCAAGTAAACAAATTCATGCATGATACATTATTATTGTGATAAATTACTTCAGCAAATGGGTGGAAGCTAATATAACTCCAAGTTACGGTGTAAAGGATGCTACCAAATTCCTATATATAAACATTATTACAAGATTTAGATGCCTAATCAAGCTAGTCAATGATAGAGGAACTCATTTACTCAATAAAACTATCAAGAATATCACTAAGGAGTTTATGATCTCCCACCACAATAGCATGAATTATCACCCTCAAACAAATAGACAAGCTAAAATGTCAAACAAAGTATTGGAAAAAAATGATAATGAAAATATGGAATGTGCAAAGGGATGATTGGGAGGATATGGTTTTGAGGTAGTAATTCCTATGGAGTCCATTGTTTCGATTCTACACATTTTAATGGTTATGAAGCTAGGTGACCAAGATTCCCTAAATCAAAGATTAATGGACTTGGTTAGAATAGAATAAAGTCGACAAAGGGAATGTTAGCCAAATTTTGGCTACCATAGACTAGGTTCAATAAAAAACTGACTTTTCATGTCTTTTGACCTTATTCATATCCTTTTTATGCCTTTTGAGGTCATCAAATGGTCTTGTTGAGGTCTTATTAGCAAAGTTAAGGTTATTTTGACAAGTTTAAGGTGATGACTTATGTTTATCTTATACTAGTCTAGTCTATACCATGATGCAAAGAAGGTTGGTAAAATTATTTAAAAGGTCCTTAAGTGTATCTTAAAGTCATCTCAATCTTTGACCACCTTGCACAAACATTTTATACTTGTTTTGAGAAGTTAAGGTTATTTTTTGAAGTTTAAGGTAAAGTGTCATGCAAGAGAAAGTGCATATAGCCAAGTCCAATACATGAAAAAGCTAACCAAAATGAAATATACATACAAATTCACTTTTAAAATCTTGTGAAGGAGTTATCTAACATGTATACATGCCAGGATTGCTAGATCATATCAATTTTATAGGTTCAATGTCTAAAAGAGAGAGAATCACTCTTAAAAAGATAATTTTAGGAACTTACATGGACTTAGAAGATCCATATTCAGGTGAAAAATCATTCATAGTGTATATTCACCTTCTTAAATTAATTTACATGGATAAAAATC
Organism: Torreya grandis; assembly: GCA_037957365.1. Lineage (NCBI taxonomy): Eukaryota > Viridiplantae > Streptophyta > Pinopsida > Cupressales > Taxaceae > Torreya > Torreya grandis. Next base: position 1,949,553 of record JARHVA010002192.1, on the reverse strand, counting down.
TTGTACAAGTCCTAAAAATCCAAAATTTGCATCAAAACCTCCTTCAACTTTTTGGTAGACTAACAATGGTCAACTTCATATACTTGGTATAAACAAAGAAGAAAGAATGATGACCTAAGATTATGGGTAAAATAAGGGAGTATAATGGAATTTATATCTATGTCATTGGTTCTAATATTTGTGCCTTATCATTTATGAATGATCGTTAAGACCATCAGGTGGTCTTAAACCCTAACAAAACCCCAAGGCTCAGTTTTACTCAAGATTCATGCAATTTTGAGCTCATTAGAATAAGATGAAATTTTTTGAAGTTATATATGGGTGTACATAACCATTTCACATATTTATCCATCAGGTTCACACATGTGAACAATCAAAGATCAAGAGGAACCTCCATGAAAGACCTTCATAAGGTGAAGTTACATGTTTACACTTAAGGTTTTAAAGCTCCTATAGGGTTTAATGAATATAAATGATTGTATAACATTTTAAATCATATTATAACTTCATAAAGATATATATAACCATATTTTAACTCCATAATATCCCTCCAATAAGTCACACAATGACTCACCTTAAGGATTATGTGTAGGCTGCATGCACAAAAATGGTTTGAGGTCTGACCTTACACTATCAAAGATATATGAAGGCCATGATCTCATAATAAGTGTAATTAGGAATTTTATAAGTGATATTATGTTGAAATGATCAATATATACATCATTTAAGGCTTCATGCAATGACAATGTATACTTACAAGTTTGCAGATGTGTAGGTCTCTTTTCATGTGAGATGCATAATTAAAAGATGAGGTTAATATAGGGTTTAGTATTGAATTTAAGGGTGAAATTGTTGTAATAAGTTTGAATTATTTTTACAGGTTTACACATTAATAAATATAATTTTTGAGGAGAGGATAATACTCAAAATAGGAACCTTGTCACAAACTATCACACACAGTCATGTCTTGGACATACTTGAGAGAGAAGATGATACTTGTGTTATGAAGTGAAGTATAAAATGGTTTATGGGATTCATAGTGAGATAAATTCAGGGTATATACCTTTGGAAAAGTCAAAAACAATTGATAAAGTGTGGATTTATAGCCTAATACTCAAGAAATCTAAATGTCATACCTACATGGTAGCTAGGGAATGCAACATCACCTTCAAGCATAGAGAGGAAGGATGCAATGTGTGAATATGAGTTGGGTTTTGGTGAGTAAATATTATGTATGGAAGACATAAATAATAATAATATATTTAATAACATTAAGGAGTGACATAAATAAAATCCACCTTAATCTTGTTGTCATATAGTCCAACTACCACCTACAGGTTAGCCCAAGCCTAGGTGAAAAGAACACTAGTTGTATGAGTTTGAATGAATGTTAATAATGTTTAAAAGGTTTAAGTAATATGGATAATAGGTATATAAATTAAAATATAACCAAGATAATTCATTCTCAATACTTAATATTCAAAAACTCACCCCATCATCTACAGGCCTATTTCTAGGCAGTATGAATAAAGAGGCATATGGTAAAACAAAATGAAGTTAGGAGTCATGGAAAAAATAAATGGGAGGTATAATAAATATAATAAATAATTAAATAAATCCTCATACAGTGATTAAATAAGCCCACAAGGTAAATGATGGAAATATAGAAGACAAGAGGTCTTATTAGACCTAACAGGCCTAAAAGGTCATGCATAGGCTTGCACATGAAAACTAAAGAAAACTTACATGTTTTAGGTATTTTATCCAAATTAAGAATGAAAGTATAGGTTTAAAAGTCTTAGAATAGTTTAATTAAGTTGGGAATCACTGAGAAAGAGGAAAACACAAGACTGAGGGTCAAAAGATACCTACAGGCCTAAAACCTCATGATCCTTCAAGACCCTATCTTCCACCTCAATGGGAAATACGGAGATTTGAGGTAGAAAAATAAAATAAAAAGGTTAATATTAGTGAAATATAACTCCATGAGTTTTTTATAATAAAAACCAAACTCAAAGATAGTTATTCAAGCATGAATATCTCTCTTGACCTCACAGTTGCGGACCTACTAGCATGAGAGCCTCAAAGAATCACTTGGAACTATATGAAAAAGTTTCATGGGAAAAAAATATAATTTGGGATGTTATATATATTTTTATACTTGTGTTTTATGACATTATATTATTGATTAAGGCCCTAATATTTATGAATCATTGTTAACATGATAAGCATGTCTCAAGCTACCAAGAAGGCTAAAAATGACCCAATGAGAGACATTGGCTTAATAAATGACTAAAATGAATTGTATTACATTTTAAATGAACTATAAAACCTCCATAAATTTCTTGATAACCTTGTCAAGTAATTTCTTGGCACATGTAGGGTACAAAATGTATAAAAAGGGCTAAAAATGACTATTTTGAGCTATTTGAAAACATGAAAAGTTGTATCAGACCTTTAAATTAGACATGGAACATGATTAATAGGTATTTTAAGTGTATAAAATGTTATAGTTTCACATGTGTGAGGTAGGTGTGGATATAAATCTCAATTTTTAGTCCTAGAGGCTTAATTAAGGGCTAATTGGAGAGAGAAATAGGTGAATAAAGTGTACTTACATTTAATGTCTAGTCATTAAATTTTTAAAAGAGATGTAAGAGAATAATGGGTACTCAAAAATATTATTATTTTTCCAAAATCATCTGTGTATTGTTCTACACAAGGAACTTTGTGTGTTTTCATGACTACAAGGAATTGAAGGCAAGTATGGGTATAAGTGCAAAATGAAGTCTTTGAGAGTGCTTAATGCATAAAATGGAGTTTATAAAAGTTTTTAAAGACATATAGATGTATATAATGGATAATAATTTTATTCATAAATTTAGAATCAAGATTTAAGTGTTTTGAGTGAGAGAGTCATAGTAAGACCAATTAGGTTTCAAGACACCTAAGAAGGTGTGATCATCATTAGAATATCAATATAAGGAGGTTATAAAATTGATGTAAGGTGTCAAGAATAAGGGAAGAGAGTAGTTAAATATGAATTGATGATAAATAAGGCCACTTGTCACTTTACAAACCAAGAAGAGGGTAATTTAAAGAAGAAACAAGAGGTATCTGGCAAAGGGATAAACTCCTACGCCATTTCCAAGATGATGCATATTTAAGAAATCAAAACATGTCTTTGAAGACCTTATGAAACTATTATTCAACCTCCTTCTTGATTATAACTATTGATTGACACATGTCATTATTCTCTTTTATGCCTCTCTCTCTTCTACTCTCATTCTCTATAACTACAACCTTATTTTGGATTTTTAAGCATCATCCACCTAGGTATGGTTATTCCCTACCCATTTTTATGACTTTGATCAATGAAAGACTACTATTTTTACCTCCTTCTATGATTGTATTTAGTGTATGTGCATGGATGGTTGATGTTGTCTAGTGATTTACTTAGTCTTCCTTGGCATGTTGTCCTATTCTAACAACTATTTACAGTTTAAAAGCTTCCTTTATAGGTAATGTGAAGTGTGTAAGTGTAGTTAAAGGATTGAGTGAATATGTATATTCATTAGTGTCATCCTTGAACTCTTGATTAGTCATCCTATCCTAAGCATCTAGCACAACCTCCACATTAAAATGATGATGTGAGAGATTTAAATTAGGAATAGTGTATGTTAAGGTTAGTCTCTCTTGGTTTACATGTGCACATGTAGCTAGTTGGTAGTGATAAAATTATTTGGTGTATCACCCCTTAGTTTTATTTCATGTTATCTTTCTCCCTTTTTTTTGTAAGTTATTAGTGTAGTAGAACCTAATTTATACATCAATAGGAACTAGCCCTATAATATAGAGGTTTAGTCTACCTAAAAGTCACCAACAATCTAAGATAAATCTCATTGCATAGATCACGTTGAGAGGGATTAAAATACCCTATGAAGGATGAAAATTTTAGCTATAATAGGGCACACTAGACACAAGAGATCCACAAGTTAATCCAAAAGGCATGGCATGATCATAACTTATGATCTAAGCAATTTTATCCAAAACAAGAGGAATCACTATATGATAGTAGATTTAAGGAATTCCTAGGAAAATTACACATTATGTGGAAGGGACCCTACATTTTTAATGAATTATCACAATAATGTATCATTATCTTATAATATTTGCAAGGAACCATATTACCAAGACATGTTAATAGTTGTAGGCTTAAGACTTATCATCATTAGTATTTATCATTATTGCTATTAAAAAGAGGTGGTGCTAAGTAACATTATGTAGATTAGGGTTTTTTTAATGTTATTGTGTGTGTGTGTGTGTTTTTTTTTAGGATTAGTGTTTGTACAATGTGATATTTGGATCATAACACATTAAAACAAATCTTAAAGAGTGAGCATCATATATTGTGATCAATTCATAGAGATATCCTAAAGGAAGGACAACTGGCAACAACTACACCATGGTCATAAAACAAGTCCAAGAAGAAGGCATTGCTAATACTAGTATAGTGAAAAGATGGATAATGGTCATTTAAGACTATTAATGGAAAGGAACTTGAGTAGACTAAATCTTTCTTGAAGTATATCACATGGCAAAATGATAGGTGGGGTTATAAAAGAAATGAGATAGACAAAAAGATGCCAAGTCACATCAACTACCTAATAATGCATATATCAAAAAAACTATATGGAAAAGGGTGGCCATCATATCAAATAATAGTTGATTGAAACTAACTTGGGAGGTAAACTCATGGTTAATCACTAAAATGCATTTAAACTAGTCATTTATATAGATTTGGTCACCAAAACATATATAATAAAGGGCATGGACAACACACAGAGATTACACACTTATACTAACAAGTAAATCTTATGATCTGTATTCAAAATAGATATTTATGTACACAACATTAAACCAAACTAAACCAAGTGAAGGAAATGTTTAAACTAAAAACCATGGATCAATCTCAATTATTGATCCCATTGACTAATTTATAAAAAGAGGAAATGGATCCAAAAACCATGGATCGATCTCACTTATTGATCCCACTAACTAATTCACAAAAAGAGGAAATGGGGATTGGCTTAGGCATAAGGCAAACTAAATATCATGACCCTGACCTGTTCAACCTCATTGATCAAGCAAAAGATATTTTATTTTATCCTAGCCTATAGGAAGCTACTCAAATAGGAGCTCTAATGCTGCCACATCCGCTGTGAGGCTCGGATGTGGAAAGATCAATCAAACTACCTACATCTAGATAAATAGATGAAGTAATCCTCACTAAAAGTGGCTATTCACTTATCCCAAGATGTTACAATCTGGATCAATCTTTAGACTATGGTATGAGTAATAGATCTCCTAGCTCATGGAAAATCCCTTCTACCTTATAAATTCATCACTCCACTAATTCATTATGACACTAAGAAGAAGTATACAATAAGGGAAGGTAGAAGGATATCAATTGATTTGATAGATGATGCTTCGATGCATATTCTATCTAAATGCATTACCAAAAGGTTTTAATAAATAATAAAATATGTTAAGAAAGTAACAAAAGGGGTTATAGATATTATGTATCGCATGATACACCCACGTGAAGAATTTTACTGGATCAAGTTTCATGGATTCAAAGTTAACCACCAATATTGAGAAGATACTCAAAGGAACCTCCTAGGCATTCCAATATTAATTTTTTGTCATGCTTATTTTCTTTATGCAATAGAAAGTACTAAATAAACTAGTTAACCTAATTGAAGGTTTTTGGTCTGCTACCACATTCACAAACATTATGTGGACCAAAATAGGATAATACTATGAGAAAATGGGGAGATTCAAAACATGGTGGATTAAGGCCCTAACCTTGATCAATTTGCATGCTAGAATACCCTAGGATGTTATGAAGTATCTAAGGTGGCATGCATCAGTTATAAAGTTTCACAATGGAGTCTAAATCAAAGTGCATGAGTTGGCTAATCTAAATATGACTTCATTACCTTTCTTCATCACTGTGTTGGATGTGTAGTTACAAGTTTGGTGATAGAAAGCCTTAGCTTCAAGGTTAGTACAACCTCTACATTACATGCCTCCACTGGACAACAACCCATGCTTGAAAAAACACAAACAAAATCACAATCACAACCACAAACCCCATTATAACCATTAATTACTCTATCATAGCATGGAAAATGTAAGATAAAGGCCCCAATATATAGAGTCTCACCACCACTACTAAATAAAATAACTCATAAAGCAAAGTCCTGGTTGGACAATCCAAATATTTTAAAGATAACAGGTGAGTGTGACTTTGTATATTTAGGAGTTGAGGAGTAGGAAGTTATGAAGTCCATAATAGAAGACATTGATGATGATAATTATGAACATGAAGAAGATTTTTTTTTTCTTTTGGAAATTAGTACACACCTTCTAAGTTAGCAATCAGGTAAGGTAAGACCTTGAGGTCAAAATCACTCAACCTCCACCCTCTATTATTATTAACACTTTAGGGCATGAAGCAACTCGATAAAAGTTGAATGCCAAATATTCCATAGAGATCTAGTTGTGGGGTATTATATTATGCATCAACATGAATAACCTACATAAGAGAGTCCACCCCCAACCTTATTGTAAAAACCCAGGACTCATCCTTCAACAAGGCCATACCCCATAATAAAAGAGAGAATGGTATCTTTTGATAAACTGATAGAAGAGAAGGGAGTGTAATAAGTGCCATAAGCACAAACACAACCCAAAGGCTAAGCTACACAAAATTAGAAGAAGAGCCTCACTTCCCCTCCTACATTTAGAAAGAATATATTTGTGAGGAAGAGTACTATGGTTGAATCCTCTATTTTAGAAGATTCATAATCAATGACAATATTGGACTCACCAAACCCTATGAAAGAACTTGAAGATATTAGCTTACCATAGTTAGAGCCATAAATAGAAGTTGCATAGGAACCAAAAGATTTGGAGGAGGAGAAAAATAAGGCTAAGAAAAAAATAGAAAAAAAAAGAGAAAAAGAGAAAGAAGAAAGAAACAAAGAAAAAGGTAGATGTAGAGGAAGAACATAAAAAATAATAGACAAATGCACAAGAAGAATAATTCTAACAATAATATGTGTAGGAAGAGCACAAGAAAAATGATGATAAAGCAGAGGCTCAAAGGAAAAGAGACAAAAAAGTAGAGGCTATAAAGAATCAAGTTAAGGAATTAGAATCTTGTAAAAAAAGAACTGAAGAAGTGGAGGCAAATAAAAGAGAACAAGAAGAGGCAAAATGAAAACATCAAGAAGTGTAGGTTGTGGAACAAAAGTAGGAGGAAGCAGTGGCATAAGCAAAGGCTCAATAAGAGAAAAATACCAAAGAAGAGTAGAACATTAAAATAGAACAAGCCAAACATGTGGTTGAAGAACAAGAAATAGGGATAAATCCAAAGCTAAAGCTAAGGCCAAGGCTAAGGCTGACATAGAGGCCAAAGCTAAGGTTGAGGTAAAAGTTAAAGCCAAATCTAAAGCTAAAACTAAGGCTAAGGCCAAAGCACAAGCTGAGATAAATGCTAAGGCTAAGGCTAAAGTTGAGGCTCAAGTCAAAAAATGAAAAGAGGCTAAAGCCAAGGAAGAAGTAGAGTGTGTGGAACAACATAAATTAGTAACACAGGGAGGTGCGAAGGAGGCTTCACAACTAAAACCTCAAATTACTAGCTAGTGGCTATATGATGTTCCCACATAATCCATTTGGTGCACCACCTTCTCTCTTATTTTATCCTAATTTGCACTATCTCCTATAATGAATCCAACCACCTTTATGGACCTTTCTACCACTACACTTGAAACATATTTGGATGTTTTCCAGCTACCATTGATCAAGCAAATTGAGGGTAAAACTATGTTTTAAGAGTAAATTTCACAAAAGGATTTGGCCTTAGAACAAGAGGTATTCATACTATGAGATGATAGTGTAGAATTGAGAAAACAACTTACAAATGCATGACAAATAATTAATAACAACTATCCCATGCTGGTTACACAAGTCCTAGGTGACCAAGTGATGTCTAAAGAAAAATAATTCATAAACTTATTAAATCAATTCACAAAGGACTAGATGGCTATGAAACACCTATAAGCACTAGAGCACATGGGAAAAATATAACATTGGAGATTTAGATAATCTATGAACTATTCAAAGAATATGAGTAGGTTTTGGATACCACTATGTAACAAGCAAAGAAGATAGCATAAGGGATGCTTAAGTGGAGGCAATAACTTAACAATTCATTGGCTATTACTCAACCTAAGTTCACAACAATAAACAAATCCAAAGATGTAATGGATGATAAAATGGATACTTTTAATTTAATGAGTAATTCCCTTAATCAATTTCTAAATTTGAGGGATAGTACCATGCCAAAACTTCAGGGTTGGCACAATGAGACTCTGCACACTACATTTGCTATCCTACAAGCTCAAATGCATGCAGATCTATTGGATGAGTTAGTGATGGATATATAACACAAGGTATCAAATTGTAAAGGACTCATTACTATCATAAAATATGAAGATGTGTATAAATTATGGTAATTTAGATCCTGATATGCATAATGCTTATAATGGTGTAGGAAGTGCTAATGGATGGTAAGATGCTTAAGTAAGATATTTCCTAGATTGATCCCTCTATTGGATAAAATTTAGATGACCATAAATTCATTCTACCACAATAACTCTAATAGGTCCTATAATAGAAGAATATAGCTACAAAGCCAAAAATAGACACCCAGTAATAACAATTTCCACCATAAGTTTCTATGCAACTAAGTGATTCATCTATAGTGCAAGTAAAACTAACACAACAACAACATACTACACAACCACTTCAAATCATGCCACCATCCAATTAATAGGTACTATGCACTCTAATTTTTTATTTTTCACAAGCTTTACATAATTTTGTTGGATAGCCTTAAGCATTAGGAGTGGGGTCAGGATGGTTGAAAACCTATAAAGGGAAGCCACCTAGTTATGTTAGTCTATTGAAAACCCAAAAGGGTATTAGGATAGTAAGTTAAAAAATTAAAAGGGTGGATAAGTAGTGTGCAAAGGGTTAAAACCAATAAAATGACACTTAGAGTGATAACCATGACTCTTTTTTTGGTTCATTCCTTCAGCTTCAAATTAGAGTATTTTGCTATGACCTTGTCTTGGGATTAGACAACAAATTAAGTCTAATAAAGTGTTGAGTGTGGAGTAGGGCCTTCTAAAATCACAATGTATATTTGCTAGCCACGTGAACATAGCACACTATTTTATCTTTTATATAATTTGTTTTATGCATTGAACCTTTGGCATAATATAATTTGATCTTAGAATGTGAAGAGTCCTTTATTTTCAACAGAGTAAAAGGTTAGAAGATGAAGAGACAATGCTTTATAAAAGATTTATAAATAACACTTAGTTATAATTGAGGATGGTTCTGCATGTGATAGAGATTAATACAATGTTCTAAATGGTTTTTTTATGTATATTTTACTTATGATCTATGCATAGTGAGTCCTATGAATGTTTTAATCTATTATTCATATATTTTATGTCAATTTTTATATATATATTAATTCTAAAACTTCATATAAAGAGCTCATCTTAGTCTATTAATGGTAGGATTCTATTTGAATTATCAATAAATATTCCTTTTTGTTAATAATCATGTAAGTTATACCTATAATAATTATGTAAGTTAGCATGTTTTAGAGTTTTCCAAGAACCTCTGCTAACATTTTCTCTTGGTCTTCTATGTTTAGTGAGTTATAAAAACTCAAAATCAACTAATGTAGACTTTGATCTCATGGGTATTTATCTACTTTCTAGTTTAGATTTTATACTACCCAAACATGGTCAATGCTCATAAGTGTTTAAGTTTGAAATTTTATATTAAAATTTTAGTTTTAGATTTTACTTTGGAGGCCCTCCTTATAGAGTTAGTTATTTTGATAAGCATTTTGGCATGTGCCCATGTTTTAGGCTCATCTCACGACTCACCTCTCTTGAATGGTGATTCTTGAAAATCTCCCCAAGGTTTATATTTACCTTGTCTAGGTACACTGATCTTGACTCAGTGGTTTATTGTGACCATTTAATTTAAAGGGTGTCTTTGCTGGTTAGAATACTTCAAACTTCATTTTAATAGTTTTTGGATACTTAAACAATGTAAAAGATAATTCTTGTTTTGTGCTTCATTGATGTGGGTTTTCTTTATGTGTTGAAAGTAGGTAAAAAATATTCATTCATATATTTTCAAATTAGAAATTAACATTTAAGGGTTTTGTTTTTTGTGTTTATGACTAATTTTTGGTGTGTTTATTCCATTGATTTTAACATTAAACAATGTATTTTCATAATGGAAATAAATATTGCAATTAAGATAAACATTAACAACAAATTGCATTCACACCTTATATAAAAAACCAATTAAAAAAATAAGAGGTAAAAGGGAAAGAAAATAAAAGACTGTAATGATAAATATAAATTTAAAATCACGATCATACAAACTCCATAAACTAGCCTCTGATCCAATCAACATTTGCTCAATCAAATGTAGAGACAGTGTAAGCTCTTAGGAAGATTAGATAAGGAAATATGTTTTAGAATGGAGAAAATAATCCAAATTCATCATTTTGACAATCAAATGTTGAGTTCAATACAATCATTCTCTTAAAAATTTGCCAACAAAATGACATGAGAGGAGTCAAGGGAGAAAAAATGAAAGAAAATTATAGAAAATGAAATGGGCTAGCTTAAAATCTCTTGTGTGAGGAGAAAAAGCCAACCCTTTGAGTGTAAAAATGAACTAATATATAGAAAATAGGGCTTCTATGGGGGAGATTTTTCCTCTAAAATGTTCACCAACCACTATTAATACGACCAACTACCTCCATCTCCTCACTCTCCTTCAAAATTTAACACTTTTACTATTCATTTCTTATAAAATAGACCAAAAATGAGTTAAAACAAGCAATTAAAATAAATGAATAGGAAAATGACATAAAAACATGAACATGTTTTCAACTAGGAAAAATAAAGCAAAATTAAAGATACCATTACATCTAGGTCAGAACCAACTTCTTTCGGTTAACATGAATGGTTTGAATTTTTGACACCATATTATCAAGTTATCATGAAAAAATGGAAGACGTGTCAAAAATAGCATCTGGTAGACCTATCTAGGTGTTTTGGACAAATAAGATATAAATTTAAGTTGCCTTTTGAAAAAATTTCCCTCTAATTCTAATCGAGATTTGAAATCTTGAATATAACTGAGGGCCATTTTGACTCTCCACTAGACCTAATCATTATTTAAATGTCTAATTAAAACTAAGTTTTGGTGGGCCTTTTGAAATTTTTGATGAAGATCAGCTATGCCTAACAGGAATAAATTGGATTTTTTTGCCTGAGACTAATAAGATTTTGCAAGTACAATACAAGGACTCAGAAGTCATTTGAGGGAGAAGTGTTAAATTTGAAACTTACTCAAATAATCTTGGTGGAGAAAGATGGAGTATGCTATAGATAATAAAATAAAACAAAATCCAAAATGACCCTAGGTTAAAATGAGATACCTGAGCAAGTCAAAGATCAACTATTCAAGAGACCATGCAAATTGGACACGTGTCTCAAAAATGCATTTCTGCTCAAAGAGTAAAACATGAAACTTATCTGCATGAGTATGGTTGATAGGATGGGATATGCATAGGAGTTAAAATTATCATAAAAATCAAAGTGACCTCTTGAAGTGGATGCAAGGAGCTGAACAAGTAGGTAGGCAAGAATGTCACACGTGTAGAAGTGCAATAAAACTCCACTTTAGGGCCAAGTGTTATGTATGAAACTTTACCTTTAAAAATTGGTTATCATAATGAAATAGGTTTTAGAATCCCAAAGGGCACATAAATTTAAATGACCTCTTAGAGTAGGCTAAGAGAGCTAAGAGAGCGAAGCTTCAAATGGAAATTGGGAGGTCAAAGATCCACTTTCATGCTAAGTGTTATATCTATAGTTTTCTCACATAGATGCGTATTTCCAATAGTGATGGTTTTAGGTCCAAATTTTATATACAAATTGAGATAAACCACCAAGACAACTTGTTGGTGCTAAAACCAATGAGTCATGAGTGCAAGTGGGAGTAAAGTAATAGGTAAAAAAGGAGGTTCCTTGATTTTTAGAAGAATGAGGGTATGTTGTGCAAGTGATAACAATATGCACCTTAGATATGTCTCATGTTAAAACTATATATAATAATGGTACCAATGTATATAATTCTACCACAAATGTGTATCTAAATCATATAACTATGTGCTTTAGCCAATTCAAAACTATATACAAGTGTGGGTGACATGTTACCCATACCAAGTGTGGAGGTAGGAAAGATGATACTGGTCATAAGGATACTGTAGATAACAATTATAAGGAAGCATATTTATCTAAGAAAAATCAAAACATTCATGTATATTTTGATACAATAATTAACAATTTAAAGAATCAAGATAGTCTAGGTAGAATTGGAGATGAAGTGGAGCTACATAAGGCCATTCTTCCATGGTTTTGTTGGCCAATTTTTGGCTTACATACAAAACTTGGTCCTAAAAAATAAAGCATAGATTGAAGGGGCTAAGCAGAGTTATATATTAACCAAATAATCAAGAGCTTGAGCAAGAGTTTAATATGGAATGAGTGGACCAGATAAATTATGAAGTTTGCAAAGATTTTGAAACACTTTAAGTTTATTTAAAGTGTAATTTGTTAATTGTTAAGGATAGGTTTAGAGTTGCAAAAACCCTATGGGGTGTCAAAAATTCTTAGGATAAGCATAGAAGTGCATGGTGGTCACCTAGTTCTTCATTATGTTCCTTTAGGAAGATTGGGTCTATTGCCATTAATTTTAAGTAGGTAGTTTGCTGATGTCACCATTGCCACATGTGGATGAGTTTGGAAATTTCGATCACATGGGTTTGTTTACATTTTTCCTTAGTTTTTATGTCCTAAATTTCAATTCATGAACTATAGCGCATAAAAATATATGAGCCTTCAAAGTTAGATCCCAAGATAAAATTTGCTAAAAATCCATACTTATCCAATTTTTAGGAAGCTCAAAAAGTGTCAAGTGATCATATTGGTGAGGTCATATTTCACATGTGTGATAATGCTAGGAGAAAGTGGACTTATGGGTTTGTTTATTTTTGAGCCTAGTTGATATGCACCAAGTTTCAGGTCCTTCAATAAAGTACAAAATAAAATATACATGTTCAAAGTTGGGTCCTAACGTAGAATTTGCTAAGTTTCCATACATAGTCATTTTGGACCAGACCTTCATGAAGATGTCATGTAAGATCACATGGACTAGTCAACTTCAACATTTTATAAAGTCACTTAAAAATATCAAATGATTAGTGGATCAAAAGGGTTTTTTCCTTTCAGTGTTAAGCCCATTCCCTATAGTTCGGTGCCCCCATAATCCCTATGCTTCAAGATATAAAATTGCAAAGTTGGTAAAAAAATGGAAGATGTTCATGTAGATGTTAATTTCAAGTTCTAAAAATAGCCATTAGAATTCAAATAGTAGGCCCAAGTGAATTTAATGGTGCACATTTCATTATATTGAGTAAATATATAACACTCCATAAGGTCAAATGGTTAGGGAATCCCAAGGACCAATAAGAGACCAAGATCAATACAATGGGTCCCATAAATCTATAGTCTACATTCAATTAGATGTTAGATCTGATGGAGCAAGATAGAATCAACAAGGGTCAATGATCTGAGGTAGTTTCTATAGCCAATAGAAAATAACTGAGCTGGGAAATTTTTGATGAAGGTCAATGAATCAAATTGACCTAAGAGAGCATAAATTAAAAGGCTCAAGTTTGAGTTGGGCCTGAGCTAGTGGAAATGCTTGGAACCAAGTTTAAATGCAGACCCAGGTAGAACTAGAATGAAGTTTTTGAAATATAAACTCTACCATTAAGGGTTTATAGGGATGAAATAGGTATTTAGTCTTGATATAGACTAAAGTGTTTACAATTTATTAAACAAATGAGACCAGGCATTGATCAAAGCACTATAAATATATAAAAGTATAAGAAAACCCATATCCTTGGATTGGTTTTCATCTATAGTTAATTTGGTCTAGGATCCAAAGCACATGGAATATATGTGATTAATGAAAGGATCATCTTTAGCCATGCCCTCGATAAACCACTACTCAAAATAGACATGGTGTGTCCCTGGTAATTTGAAGATCTAAGGATTTTATCCTCACAATGAACCTGAGTGGGAGGTGATGTGGAAGATAGATGGGATCAAGGTAGTGGAAGCATTAATTTCTTATAGGGTTTCCTTCATCAACATAAATCATGGTACATCATCATGCAAAATAAAATCTTATCTTTTAGTGCATTCCACATGCCAATGAGAAGAGTTAAGGCTCTTGGAGCTAAGGTGAGATAACTTTTCCATGATGGATTAGTCTTAATTAGAAAATAGAACATGGTGGGGAATTCATTAAAAAAAGGTGGTAGCTCAAAAAATGATCTAAAATAGCTCATAGACAGATGCATGACTCTCTCTTCCCTTTCTCTATATAATCCCATTCTTTCCCTTTTTTAATGGTTCTTAGATTTGTAATTTTTTGAGAAACTGCTCTCTCAGATTTTAGAAGTGGACTCTTTCACTTTTGATTGTGAATCTCTCAAGTCTTGAAGAGTAGAGAATCTAATTTGATAAGGATTGACCCTATCAATTTTATATGAAAGACCTCTTGAAGCTATAAAGGCTTTCTTTACCTATCTTGCCTCTTTGAATTGTGTTTAGTAAATCATGTGCATTATGGCATTGTGAAGAAAAATATTCCATACCTTTGGTCCTTCTTTATTGCTCATTCCAAAGTGTCTTGAGTATATTTTTAGGTCTAACTTAGTGTAATTTCACCATTAATAGAATCTCTTAGTGAGTCTCAAAACTCCTCTTTGTCTTCATTTATGACTTCTTGAACCTAGTTTATGAAATACTTATGCAACTGACTAGTTTTATGAATTGTGTGAACCAATATTGTCTTATGTTTCTTCAAATATTGTTCCATGCATATGAGAGACTCATTAAAATTTGGTGCATCAAACTTTTATCCCTCTTAGGATCACTTACCCCCTTTTATAACCCTTTTCCCTATGCAATTTTAGTTTAAGTGAGCATCAAAGAGGAAGCTGGACTTCTCCAAAGGTACCCTATTATAGGATACCCACAACCTAGGATTTTTCCATTATTACACTAGAATTTGATTAAGAGGACCTAAACAATCCCTTTGCTTAGCTAGGGTGCAATTCTATCTCATAATAGTTTCTAACATTCTTGGTGGGACTCATACCATAAATACATTGAAGAAGATTGGTCAAGTTGATGCTGGTTTGGGCAATTTATAGTGATGACATCTATACATAACACTATCTAGAGACTTCAAGCTACAAGGACTCCAAGAACTCAATTTGGTGTCAAACCAGTAGCTTTCTTTCATGCCAAAAGTGACTACAAGGTCATCTTCTAAAGGTACTCCTTTCAAATTTATTGAACTTCCTATAAATTTAGCCAAGAGGTTAAGGTTTAAAAATACCCTACCATACGTAGGAAACCCTTTTCCTAGACTAATTTCAACTCCTACCTTTTCAATCAGACCTTTGATATCCCATTTTTATACTATGATTACTTAAAAAGATTTCCCATTTATGGGATTTAATGTCCAAAGTCCTTTGAACCCACCACAATATGACCCTATGCTAGAAGCAACCCTCAAAAGTGTCCCCTATTTCATAGGACACCAAGCTACAACTCCTAATGAACACCTCATGGATAACTAATTTCTGTAATATCCATAATGTCATGGTGGAAAATATAGCCATCAGATTGATAGCTATCTCTTTTAAAGGTAAATATTTAGACTAGTATAAAGGCCTACCTGCTAATTCTATCCAATCATCAAACCAATTAAGGGAAGCTTTGTGTAAGAGATTTGTGAATAATATTGACCATTTGTCACTTATAGAGCAGTTGACTATAATCAAAAGGGCTCCTCAAGAATTCATGTAAGACTTCAACACAAGGTTCCAAAAGACTTGGGATAGAATCCCAATTTATATCATACCAAATCCCAACTTCACCTTCTTATGATATTTAAAATCTTTAAATAGTGACATAGCAGTGATGATCCAATCTATGGGAGGAAGTGTATTGCCAGATACTTATGAGGTGGCCATTAAGGCAAAAAATTGTCTAGTTCAAGCTGGTAAGATTATGCCTAGACCCCTAATGCCTCTATTCCAAAAAATTAGACCACCTCTTATTGTAATCCCCCCACTAGATGTTGTTCTCCCCACACCAACAATTTCTTCCATACCTTTAACTAAACAAGAAAAGGCTTCCACTAGTGGATCTAGTGAATCCCAAGAGTAAAATAACTATTTAGAGCTTAAAATCATGCTCCAATCCTTGTGAAATGATGTAGTGAATGTTAAAAGGTATAAAGCCTTCAAAAAACCCTACCAAGCTCCATATTAGCCTCAACAATAGTCCTATCAAGGAAACAAGCCACCTTTCAAGGGAAATTTCCAAAGTGAAGGCCAAGGGCAACCTAGATACAGCAGATGAGCAACTATAATCCAAACATTAAAAGCACTTCCAACACCTTGGTACCTATCCAAAATAATGTTTCTCAAGAAGCTTAAGGGACCATGCTTTGGAATAAGTCTTTTAGACAATCCATTATCCAAAATACTAACTTCAACCAAGCATTCAATTATCAATGGAAGTAGGCAATTAATTATGGGTATAACCAAGCCTTAATGGTTCAAAACATGAAAGTACCCATAATGACAAAGGTAGAAGACCCTCCACCAGGTCAAGGGTCTAGTCAGGGACCAAATTAGTTAGATGCCAATATGGTAAATTATGAGTAGGAAGAATGCTATGCATCAAACCAAATAATAGGCTAGTTATAACTAGACATATGTCCCTATAGTAGTAATTACAAGGTTTAAAAGAAGGAATATGGATGGTGACTAGGAGGTAGTTAATGAGCTCCCTACCATTACTCCTTCATTGATGAAATCAAGTGAACCTACTACCACTCCAACTATTTCAACACCACCCTATAATCAAAACAAAAGGGACCCTTTTGTTACACAAAGCTCACAAGTTCAACAAACAATAGTGGTGGCTCCTAAAGCACAATCAAAGGTTGGTGGTTCACCCATAAACATTGTTGAAAAAATGAAGAAATATAATGTGACTGTGTTAATGTGGGATATGCTCTCCATCCCAAGCCACATGGACATTCTTTAGGAAGGTTTATCCAAAGCGAATGTTAAAACAATTATAGATAAGCAATCAAGGAAGGTGAATGAGGTTATCACCAATGCAACCAAAGGACATAGTGAAGGGCAATCAAGTAGAGTGATCAAGCCTCCTACCTTCTATATTTCAGTGATGATTGGCAACTCTTTGGTACATATTGCTTATTAGATAGTGGGGCTATCAATTTAGGAATGTTAAAGTCTATAGTTGACTAGATTAGACTAAAATATGAGCCATAGTCTAAAGGAGTGCTATAACTTGATGGTTCGTCAACCAAGACCTCTAGTATCATCAGGGGTTTGAACTTGACTTTGCATACTTGCCCAAGTGTGTCAATAGAAAAATATGTATTGATTCTTGATGTGCCTCCTCGCTTTACCCTATGTTTATCTAGGGAATTCATTACAAAAATAGGAGGCTATCTTGTAGGAGATTGGTCATACATGGCATTCAGGATAAGATATGGGACCAAAGTCTCCATCAAGGTTGAACCCATTACTTAATTCCACATTGAACCTTATGGGCCAGACAATATAAACCTTAATTACACCATCCTAGATGAGGTTGAATTCATAGTTGTCAAGAGTTGAACACTCATCTTGAAGAGATTCTAGACATGTTCTTAGATGAGGTTGGGGTGACAATCAACTCCTCATCCCTTTAGAAGGTGTTGAAGAAAGGGACATGGGTGTTTATTTACTAGATGAAGAGGATCAGCCCATGCCATCCCTCATCAAACCTTAAAAATATCTAAATGGCATATGAAAACTATTCTTTGATGGCTCAAGGAGCAAGCATGGGGTGGGTGTAGGTGCAATGTTGGTTTCCCCCTCAAGAAGAGGTATTTCTCTTCTTATAGGTTTCAACTCAGTTGTTCTTACAATGCAACATAATATGAAGGTATAATTCATGGCCTCCAATGGGCTAGTAAGATAAGGATCAAGCAATTAAAATTATATGGGGATAATGAATTGATAGTTAACCAGGTTAAAGGCCAACATGTCAATAAGAACTCCTTAATGAGGTTCTATAAACATAGAGTGTGGGACTTGATTGAAGAATTTGAGGCCTTTAAC
The DNA here is from genome assembly GCA_037957365.1 of Torreya grandis. NCBI lineage: Eukaryota > Viridiplantae > Streptophyta > Pinopsida > Cupressales > Taxaceae > Torreya > Torreya grandis. The sequence continues at coordinate 1,931,087 of JARHVA010002192.1, read as the reverse complement.
ATTTAGGCTATGTCAAGAAACTAGAATCAAAATGCTAATAGGTTGGTAGCTATAAGAGCCCAATTTGATATCCCCAATGAACTAAAAATGACCAAGATGTAGCCACATGTCAAAGTGGTGATAAGTCTATCAGTTATAGATAATGGAGTCCACTGCTAGGTCTTTTAAAATGAAAAACAAATTATATGTTTCTTGTAGTAAGAAGCAGAGTTCTCTTCCATCAACCAAGAAAAGTTCCAACACCAATATGGGGAGCAAATAGTTCAATTAAGATCTAACAAAATTACCAAAGGGCTGGTGACTCTTGAAGGTCTTTTTCATGAAGGGGACCATATGAGAAATGACAAAGCAGTGATCCCAACTAGTGAGGGGAACTATGAAAGAGTTCTCATCTTTAAGGACAAACTTCTCAAGCTTGGGAAGGTAAGCCAATGAGGTTGAGAGGCATGCTTTCATAGAGCTTTGCAGAGAGTATGCAAATATCTTTGCTTAGGAGTATAGTGACCTAAGGGGTTTAAATCCAAAGTTATCATAATATACTATAGAACTATAAGATAATGCCAAGCCTATAAGGCAAAACCAAAGGCCCATTAAACCCAAAATAGAAGAGCTTATGAGGAAAGAGCTGATTAAGTTGATTGAATCCAAAATCATCTTTCCCATTAAGCACTCATCATGGGTGGCCAATTTGGTGCATGTGAGAAAAAAGAGTGGGGAGATAAGGCTATGTGATAACTTTAGGGATATAAAAAATGTCTCTTTGAAATACCACTACCCTCTAGCATCCATGGATTAACTTCTTCAGATAGTTGTAGGTTCAGAATGCTTCTCCCTTTTAGATGGATATTCAGGTCACAACCAAGTCTTGGTAAGGGAGGAGGATCAATATAAGACTACCTTCACTACCAAGTGGGGCACATATGCTTACCAAAATATGCCTTTTGGATTGCCAAATATAGGGGCAAACTTTAAAAGAGCCATGGATATGGCCTTTTAAGGATTTCTAAACTAAATGGTGCTAGTTTACTTGGATGACATCATAGTTTTCTCCAAGGATGCTAGTGAACACATGGATCATCTAAGGTTGATCTTTGAGAGATGGAAATAGTATGGGATCTCTTTAAATCCCAATAAACATGTGTTTTCCATTCATGAAGGAAAATTATTGGGTCACATTGTTTCAAAGGAAGGGCTATCCATTAACCTTGAAAGGATAAATGCTATCTTAGCACTCTCTCTACCTAAAAACAAGAAAGGAATTCAGAGCTTCTTTGGCAAAATAAACTTTTTGAGATGGTTTATAACTGGTTTTGAAAACTTGGTCAAACCCATCACTATCATGCTAAGGAAAAGCTAAGTCTTTACTTGGTAAAGAGAAGGAAAAGAAGGATTTAATACCATCAAGCAGGCCATTTAATAAATCATAATTTCTCAAAGGATTTCATGCTATAAACCTTTTCCAACATTGACAACATATCAACTATGCTAATGCAGAAGAATGACAAAGGACTTGAGCATCTAATTGCCTTTTTCAATTAAGGGATATAATGATATGAATTAAGGTAAATTTTCATTAAAAAATAGGTTCTTTCAGCCTTGAGAAGCCTAAATAAGTTTAGGCCAATTCTCTCCAACAACAAGATTCATCTAATGGTGTATCACCCTAGGGTTAAGGGTTTTCTCCTTAAAAAGGATTTGAGTGAAAAGAGAGCAGGTTGGATCACCAAGGTCATGGAATATGATGTGGAAGTTAAGGTTACTAAGCTAGTCAGAGGTAAGGGATTATGTGAACATATGGTAGAGGATATTCAAGAGGATAAATAAGTTGTCTTGTTAATGCAAGACAACTCACAAGCATATGCACCTCCACTCATTAAAAGCTGGCTCCATGACATGACCCATTTCTTGCTAATAGGATAATGACCCCAAGGTTTAGATAGAGATAATAGAAGGTAATTTAGGCTTCAGTCTATAATTTATGCATTAGTATACAGTGCTCATCTTATAAGGGACCTCAATGGGGTGCTCCTTAGGTGCATAAATGATGACCAAGTAACCAAACTCTTTGAATAGTTTCATGATGGACCTAAAAGAGGCCATTTTACACCTAGAACCATAACAAAAAAGATAATGAGGTTGGTTATTACTAGCTTAACCTTTTAAAATATGCTCATGCATGGGTTAGAAAATTCTATAAATGTGCTCTTTTTATAGGAAGGCAGAAACTAGTAGCCGTTCTACTCAATCCAATTTAGTTGGAATAACCCTTAATGCAATGGGGGTTAGACTTCATAAGGATGATCTATCCACCATCAAGTATAGGGCATAAATGGGTGCTCACTAAAATTGACTACTTCATTAGGTGGGTGGAAGCCATTAATTTGAAAGAAGCTAATGAGGGTGCAATTTTAGACTTCTATGATAGCATTGTGACTAGGTTTGGTGTCCCAACCACCATAATTTTTGATAATGCATTGACATTCCTTAGTATGAAGACCAATGAGTGGGATCTCAAAATGGGCATCTAATTCAATACCTCTTCTAACTACTATCCATAAGGAAATTGACTAGTAGAGTCCATAAATAATAATTTGTTAAGAATCATCAGAAGTACCATGGAAGAGAATCAAAAAACATGGCACACCAAGCTAATCATAGCTTTATGGGCTAACAGGGTGACTCCAAAAGAAGCCATTATCAATTCTCCATATGTTCTAGTCTATGGAAGGGAGGAAAACTTGCCCATATCTCTTGATTTGCATGCATTGGAGTTAGCTCATTAGTTGGAATTGATAGAGAGTGGTCCTATGTAAGTAAGAATGGCAAAGTTAATGGAGTTTGAAGAAAATAGGGACCTTGCTATTAAAACATTGGAATTACATCAAGCTCAGGTCAATAAATCCTTTGATAAAATATCTATAATAAGGGACTTGAAATAAGGGGATCTAATCCTCAAATAGGACTCAAATAAGGCCAAACCAGGTAATCATACCAAGTTTGACAGCTTGTGGAATGGTCCTTATTTTATACACGGATGTAAGGAACACAATGCTTTTTAGCTTGCTCAACTAGATGGAGAGGTATTACCCATCCTAATCAATGGCATTCATTTAAAATCCCTGTTATTAAATGGATTTGCATCCCTTGTAAAATATTGTACATGTTAGAGTAGCTTTCATGTTTTCATCTAAGTGCCTTATGCACTTTTATTTTCTATTGTGTTTTTCCTTCCAAGTGACTTGGGCACTTTTTTTGTTCTATTATCTTTGTTCTTGTTATTTCATGATAATTTCTAAAAAAGGCGCAGCCTTATATCAATTTCAATCTAGTTGGGAGAAATAGTATGACTCTGTATGCCCAAAGGATTAGTTCAAGGCAACCAGTATTTTGTATAGCAGGCATGCAACCCCATGATGTCACCAAAAATGTTCACCAATTTTTGGCCTACATACAATTTGAAGGGGCTAAGCAAAGTTCTAGATTAGCTAAATAATCAAGAGATTGAGCAAAATTTATGGATGGAATGAGTGGACCAGAGAGATCATGAAGCTTGAAAAGCTTTTAAAACACTTTAAGTTCACTTAAAATGTAATTTATAAATTTATAAGGATAGGTCTAGAGTTTCATAAACCCTATGAAGTGTCAAAAATACTTGGGATAAGCATAAAAGTTCATGGTGGTCACCTAGTTCTTCATTATGTTCCTCTAGGTAAGTTGGGTCTATTGCCAAACATTCTAAGTAGGTAGTTTGCTAATGTCACCATTACCATGTGTGGTCAAGTCTTAAAATTTTGATCACATGGGTTTTATCACATTTATCCCTAGTTTCTATGCATTGAATTTTAGGTCACACACTATAGTACACCAAAAGGTATGAGCCTTCAAAATTGGCTCTCAGGATAAAATTTACTAAAAATCCATAGCTAATTTTTAGGAAGCTCAAAAAATGTCGAGTGAGAATATTGGTGAGGTCATATTTTGCACATGTGATAATTTCAAGAGAAAATGGCCTTATGGCTTTGTTTATTTTTATCCTAGTTTCTATGTACCAAGGTTTAGGTCCTCTGACAAAGCATAGAAGAAAATATGCATGTTCAAAGTTGGATCTTAATGCAAATTTTTCTAAGTTTCCATACATAGCCATTTTGGACTAGATGATGATCAAGACATCATGCAAGATCACATAGACCAATCAACTTCAACATTTTATAAAGGTACTTAGAAATCTCAAATGACCATTAGATCAAAAGGGTTTGTTCCTTTCAGTGTTAATCCCATTCACTAAAATTTTGGTGCCCCCATGATCCCTATGATTCAAGATATAAAATTGCAAAGTTGGTAAAAAAATGGTAGATGTTCATGTAGACATCAATTTCAAGCTCTAGAAAATCACTGTTGGAATTCAAATACTAGGCCTAGGTGAATAAAATAGTGCACATTTCATCATATCAAACAGACCTATGATGCTTCACAAGGTCAAATGGTCAACAAATCCTAGGGACCAATAAGAGACCAAGCTTAGGACAATGGGTCCCATATATCTATGATCCACATTCGATCAAATCTTAGATTTGATAGAGTGAGATAGAGTCAATAAGGGTTAATGATCTGAGGTATTTTTGATAGCCAATATAAAATAACCAAGCTGGGATGTTTTTGACTAAGGTCAATAGATCAAATTGACCCAAGCTAGTACAAAGAAAAAGGCCCGATCTTGAGTTGGGCCTAAGCTGGTGGAAATTATTGGAACCAAGCTCAAATGTGGACTTGAGTGGAACCAAAATGAAGGTTTCAAAATTTAGGCTCTACTATTAAGGATATGTAGGGAATAAATAGGTCCTTAGGCTTGATATAGACCAAAGGGTTGATAATTTATTGATTAGACGGGCCCAAACATTAAGCAAAGCACTATAAATATATAAAACTATATGAAAACCAATATCCTTAGATTGGTTTTCATCTATAGATAATTTTGTCTAGGATCCAAAGAATAGGGAAAATATGTGATTAATTAAAGGATCATCCTGAGCCATGCCCTTGACAAACCACCACTTAAAATAGACATGGTGTGTCCCTGACAGTTTGAAGATTTGAGGATTTTATCCTCATAATGAAGCTGAGTGGGAGGTGACATGGAAGATAAATGGGATAAAACTAATTAGAACATTAATTTTTTAGAGGGTTTTATTTATCAATGTAAATCATGGTACATCATCATACAAAAAAACTCTTATCTCCTAGTGCATTCTGCATGCCAATGAAAATATTTAAGGATATTAGATCTAAGGTGAGATATCTTGTGCATGATGGATTAGTCTCGATTATATAAGAGAGCATGGTGGGGAATTCATTAGAAAAAGGTGGTAGATAAACCAATGATCTTGGATAGCTCATAAACATATGTGGGAATCTCTCTCTTCCCTTTCTCTATATAATCCCATTCTTTCCCTTTTATAAGGGTTCTCACATTTGTAAATTTTTGAGAAACTGCTCTCTCAGATTTCAGAAATAGACTCTTTCATTTTTGATTGTGATTCTATCTCAAGTATTGAAGATAAAAGACTCTCATTTGATAAGGATAGACCCTATCAATTTTATATGAAAGACCTATTGAAGCAATAAATACCTTCTTTACCTATCTTACCTCTTTGAATTGTGTTTAGTAAAGCATGTGCACTATGACATTATGAAGGATAATCTTCTATGCCTTTGGTCCTTCTTTCTTGCTTGTTCCAAAGTGTCTTAAATCTAGTTTTAGGTCTAATTTAGTGTTATTTTTCCATTAATTCAAGCTCTTAGTGAGTCTCAGAACTCCTCTTTGTCTTCATTCATGACTTCCCGAACCTAGTTTATGAAATACTTATGCATCTAGCTAGTTTTGTGAGATTGTGTGAACCAATATCTCCTTATGATTCTCAAGTGTCTATTTCATGCATATGAGAGCCTCATTTAAATTTGGTACATCACCCTTTTATCCCTCTTAGGATGCTTTACCCCCTTTTCTAACCCTTTCCCTTATGCAATTTTAGTTTAAGTGAGCATCAAAGAGGAAGTTGGCCTTCTCCAGAGGATCAACCCTGTTATACGATACCCACATTTTGGGGTTGTTCTCATTATTGTGTTAAAATGTGATCAAGAGGACCTAAAAAATACCTTTGCTCAACTAGGGTATAATTATATCATGTAACAAGTTCATGAAAGATCATAAAAATCTCAAAAAGGAGCTGAGCAAGCTGAGTGAAAATGATGGGATATTTTGTACCAAGGTGGACCTGTTAGAGACAAGTTCACAATTTATGTATTTTAAAGAGAGTGGACATAATGGAGAGAGAAAATTCAAACCTTAATGAGAATATTACTATCCTTTTGGATTTTATTCATGCTATGAAAAACTATTTATAGAGTATGAAGGAGTTAAAATTGCTAATGAAGAGGAACAATGAAGATGTTGACATTACAAAAATTAACAAGAAGAAGAAGGGTATTGTTGGAGATGAATATGTATCTCATACTACTCATAATATGGAAAATATTTTTATAATCTTGATGGATAATTGGGTGAAAGAATATGAAACTTGGAATTGTCCATGGTGTTAGTGTGTTTTATACTGCTTTCTTTGCTATTTTTGTTGTTTTTTAGGTGGTGATGTAGTTTATATTTTATATTTTATTATTTTTAGGTAGGATCATTGTTATATATAGTTTGTGTGACCTTGTCTACATTTATCTTATATTAGGTAGGGTCCTTCTCAAAACCCTTTTTTACAATTAATAAAAAAACATGTCCCCACTATATATGGAGAAATATGAAAACTGATATAAGTGGCAATGTGGAGGACATGTTTCCAAAACATTCTCCCATTGTGATCTGGGTATGGTACATAATGAGTAAGTGTGAAGAACATATTTCCAAAACATGACCCCACTAAATCTAAGACTATGAACATGTGAAAGCCATGCCTATATGACATGCCCCCATTAATATTTCCTCCTTTTGAGGTTAGGTAATAATATAAACTCAAAACGATAAGATAACCATATAACTATGAATGAACCATGTAACATACATGAGAACATGTATAGGTAAATGTATCATTGAAATACCATAATGTGATCAATCAAGGCATAAGATGCATGATAAAAATCATGGAAACATATAAATAGTAATAATACAAGCTCAACAACAAATTAAGCACACACATAATATCACTCAAAATCAAATCAATAATCAATGGTCCAAGGAGACCAAAAACAAGGGGCATGTTCAAATGCCACACAATCAAATGGACATAACTTAGTTTAATGTACACAAAATTAATAATGGTATATTCAAATGTCATAGAAGTAAACAAAGGAATGGGAGCAATAAAAAATGGAGCATATTCAAATGATCAAATAAGAAATATAATAGCAAGTAAAGGCACTCAAGGAAGTGCAGAAATTAAAGCATAAGCAACTATCATAAACATAACACACTAGCCCATGGATCAAATGTGTTAAAAATAAAAGTATACTAAGAAATATGTAAGCAGGGATAAAGGCATGTGTAAGTACATATTGTCTCAAACATGATAATGTAAAGTGACCATAAAATGATATAACCTTGATGTATTATGATAAAAAAGGTGGCTATCCCTAACATATTAGTGATGTGGCAAGAGGGAAGGCCCAAAATCCATACATGCATAGATCATGTATCTATGTATGCCTGTATCACACTGAAATAGAAGAGTGAAACTCATGTGTATGTAGAAGTAACTAATATGTTATCCATTAACATGTAACTAACAACATAGATGTTAAGAAACTAATAAAATATGTAAACATTGAAAAATATTTTTAGATTTTTGATTCTTTTGGTATTTTGGAAAGGTGTTATGCACTAGAAAAAGTGCCACTAGAATCCAAGGATCTCATCAAGGAGATGATTTTGTGGAGGTCCCATATCATATGTGTCATATGCATGCATAATATAATCAAAAAGTGTATCATGTTATTTTGGGAGGTTTGTACTTGGTATATTTGGTTTGCATTTATCCACATTTGGTTTCTCATTTGTCAGTGATGGATTCAATAGATAGGTACTAGGTCTTATCAATATAAATATATTATATGGTAAGTTACCAAGTGGATCAGAACATAGTTTACTAAACTATTCATCTAAAGATTGTTTAATATCTATATTAATAGTGAATCTAGCCTGATTTGAAGAAAGGCTTGTAGTTCTCTCATTTATATCCATATTTGGAACAATATATTTGTCAAGTGTTTATTGATTTTTGACCTCTTTAGTTAGAAATCCTGGTTTAAATATTTGATATTCCCATTGCTCTTTTTGTGATGGTATCTTTTATATTTGTGCTTTATTCTTTGACTTGTTCTCATTTTTAGGTTATTCTTCTTGTGCATTGACCAAATGTACCTTTGAATGATTTGAATTAGCATTTATAATATATCCCAAGCCTTGATGGTAATTCTAATCACATGTGGAAATAAGATGAGTGATGCCTTTGGGAATGTTTTCCCAATCCTTGACTATGAGAACCAATTTTTTGTATTTTTTTTTCAAAACTATACTATTTGTAAAATTGAGTACCATTATTAAGAGGTAAATTTATATCCTTTTATTGATTAAATTTTTATTTTTGAACCTTTTCTTGCTCTATGTTTGATATTGGCAACTATTTTTTCTCTAAATTTTTCTTTGCTCATTTATTGTTTTGGTACATGTGCTTTAGGCGAGGTACTCGTGATGTGAATGGATATCTTGAGTGATGTATCAATTATGGGATCACCACTATATTTGAAACTTTGTATTTTATTCTATAATGAAAAATTAATAATCTGTATGATGCCCATGCATTCTATGCTATACATAATAGTATTTGGATCTCCTTATAGGATGCGAAGGAGGTAATCTGATCACTTTGTCTCAAATCATTTCTCTTAAGATTCCACTTGGTCTCTTAATAACCTTTGGTATAATATTTGGATCACTTGTTTTATATGTGTTTTATTGTAGCTTTTAATTTGTATATGAAACCTTATTTGGCACAACATTGGTAGATGAAGATGAAAGTACATGATTAACACTACCATGTATTGGATTTTGTAGGTGTGTAATCTTATTTTGTAACTCTTTTATTGAATTAATCATACTGGTGATTTGATATTTTAAGGATTCACAAGCACAAACCACATGTACCTCAGATTTAATATGCATACATACACCATCGACCTTACCCCTTGAATAAATGATAACATGGACCTAGTTAGAGGGATGGTAACTATCATCCTCTTTAGGGTTAGGAGGAAGAGGCTCAATATTATTACAAAAATATTGCTAAAGATATGTTTGAATTCTATCTCTATTAAGATCATTCTTTTATTTGGTTATTTTGAAAAGATAAGATTTTAAACCCCTTATAGCCTTAATTGATTCAATCATGTATGAAATACAAGAAGTAACAACTACCATTATGTATTATATAATGAAGTAACTAATAGATGTATCCATATTAAACATGATTTTGGAAAAGGTAAAATTATGAATTTTAAAATTTTGAACACTTTGAAATCAACAATCAAATTTATAAAATAGTAAATAATGAAACTCTAAATCAACTAGAGTTTTGAGACCAAAAGTCAGGGTCACCACAATGTGCCAAATGAAGATAAATCAATATAAAGTGAGTGGATAAGAAATTTGGGAATATGAAATAGGTTTTAAAAAAAAAAGGAAACGAGACAAACCTAAAAAAATAGGTAAACAAAAGTATAATGTATAGCCTATAGGTATACATTTACTAAAAATAGTAAAAGGTTAAATTTGAAAACATCGTATAATATTTTAGAAAATAAAAGAGTTTTCCTATTATACCAACTTGAGTAGTAAATATTACTAAGGAATTTAAAAATGGATCTGTTTAGAGGCCAAAATGCACCAATCAATAAACAATCCACTTGTAAGCACATGCACACAAATCCCTTGTGACCAGAGGAGGGTAAAACCTTAGGGTAAAGTTTTAGATATGAAAATGCATCACAACAAGTTGAAACCCTAGGAGGCTTAGAAGCCCTAGATAAGATTTTTTTTTTGCATTCACACAAATAAAATTCATGGTAGGTTCACCAAATTTTTAACCCTAAATTAAATGTGGATCATAATAATGGGTAGATAGGGTTAATAATATAGAAATGAATAAGCATAAGGGTGATAAACAGATCTATAGTAGGCCAATTAATTACAAAACTCATATAAAACATATACTAAATTTATTTTACTAGAGTGTTTCCATAGTCCATGGAATTAGTTAGAGATTATTTCTAGAAAAAATTATGTGTTTATTTTTTGTCCAATGTTTTGGTTCATCCTACATGAACCATCATCAGGGAATGAGAATGGAAGGATAATTTTGCAGACTTAGAATCTTTTTATAGCTATAGCACTTAGGCCCATTGATGTCACTATGATGCAATTTTAATTTGTTTAATTTAATTATTATTTTTATTTTAATTAAAGAGACAACTTATTAAAAAATCAATTAAAAATTGAAAAGTAAACACATAAATAAAAGTCAATTTTTTTTTGAACGTAACAAAAAATGTCACAGACTAATGACATTAGAATTATTTTGATTTCTTTTAATTTAAATTAATTTAATTTAAATTTAAATTCATTTATTTATTATTATTATTAAAATGACATGAATAATAATAAGTTAATTAGAGATTAATACCAAATAATTAAATTTGAAAATAAATTTGAATAAACTAAAATTAACATAAATCTAAAAATTATAAAAACCAACTTAATAGTGACCTATATACAAGTTTAATTATAATTTTATAAATCAATTAAAAATAAACCAAAGGTTAATGAAAATAGTAAAAAACCACAAAAATCAAAAGAAATGAATAGTTTAAAAATACATTCTATATTAAATTGATTGAAGAAATGAAAACAAATTAAAAAACCAAACAAAATTAAAATTCTTTTAAAATGTTATTAATCAGTTAAATAACTAATAATTTAAAGGCTAGAGAGTAAAAAAGATGAAAAAATAGAAACATAAAATAATAAAAAGAAATAGAGAAAGGATAACCTAAATGGTAAAACCCAGACAATAACTGAAAAAGGGAATAGAAAAAAAGGTAAGAATAATAAGAAATACATGAAACACAGATGGAATTAAGAAGGAACTAGGTACCTGGGGGGAAATAAACAAACCAAGGGGAAGGACCAGGAGAAGTTAAAGTGAAGAGAGAGGTGTGGAGGGGGGTAGGGATAGGGGTTAAAGGTGGGGTGAGTTGAGGGGAATTCAAAAACTCAAAGAACCAAAAAGGGGGGGAATCAGGGTAAAAGATGCGACAAAATGCTGATAGGAATAAATTAATGAGGGTTAAAGAGGTTAATGATAGGTCTCCAAAACTATTTTAACTTAAGACCATTATCTCTATTGAGGTTGTTAGCATGCTTACAAATTTTGATAGTTTCTCTGAGATGATGTTTGAAAAAATTGCTTTCTATGGTGAGAGCCGTAGTTCCTTCTGTGCAAATATGATGTTGAGTTTTGAGGGAGTGTTATACCAACATAGACTTGACCATCCTTTCTTTGTTAATATCTACCACATGCTCATTGATCTTGGTCTTGATGGAATCACTTGTCTTGCCAATGTATGACACCCCACAAGAGCAATCAATTTTGTAAACTCTGCATCTCAAAGTGGGATCCAGTTTATCTTTGGTGGATTTGATCCAACATCTAAGCTTTTTAAGGGGGATAAAAGTGTTCTGGATGTTATTGCTTTTTAAAATCTTGGCAATTTTGTAGGATATCCCTTCTATGTAAGGAAGGAAAGCTATAGGTTGATTCAAATTATCCTTTGAGATCTTGGGTTTCGTAAGGGAAGCTTTGGAATTGAAGGCCCTGACAATTTTTTAGCCTTTGTACCCATTTAACTTAAACACTTTAGTTAAGTGTAGGATCTCATCCTATAAATTCTCCTCATCACAAATTCTTAACACTCTTATGGCAAGTGTTTTTAGGACCCATGATTTTTGAGAGGGATGGTGGTTAGAATCTGCATAGAGATAAAGATCTGTATGGGTAGATTTATGATAGACCTTTAGAGAGAAAGAGCCATCCGTATTTATATAAGGGAGGACATCTACAAAGGAAAGGCTACCTTTAGATTCTAATTCATTAGTGAACTTTATGGAGTTAGCTACATTATTCAAGTGAGTGTGGAATTATTCTAGTTTCTTTAACCCATGTGGCCAATTGATGTGGGTGTCATCCATGTATCTCTTCCACCAGGTTGGTATAATAGGGAAAGAATTAAGAGTAAGGTATTTGAAGTATTTCATAAATATGTTGGCTACCATAGGGGAAAGGGGTGAGCTCATTGTAACCCCATCTATTTGCTCATAAATAACTCCTAAAAATGAAAATAAAGTCAAAGTTAGACAAAAAGTCACCAGGGATTTAGTTTCTTCATCCACCTAATTACTTACAACTTTGATGATGTCAACTATAGGAATTTTATTGAAGAGTAACCCCACATCGAAACTCACTAAAATGTCCTCATTGGAGACACATTTATCCTTGATAAAATCTACAAAATTGAAAGAGTCTTTGATAGAGGAGGATGTTTTACCTATTAAAGGCTTTAATTTATTGTCTAAGAAGTAAGCTAAGGCATAAGTAAGAGAGTCAGTAGTGTCAACAATAGGTCTGATGGGAATGCCATCCTTGTGTATCGTAAGGGCGCCATAAATTTAGGGGGTAATGGTTTTCTTAAAAAAAAGTTATTTATTCAAGGTGTCATCAAGGGAGGATTGATTAATCAATTTGGTAACTAATATGGTGATTTTGGTAATCGGGTTGGAGGATAAAACTCTGTATCTCCCACTATTATGTAAGTGGTCAAGCATCTTTTTGTTATGATCATTTTTGTCTAGAATAACTATAGGATTCCCATTATCAAATTTTGTGATGATGATATTATCATTACTGTTGATGTAGAAGATTGCACCCTTGGCAGGAGGCTGAGCTCCTACCTTCTTCACGCAACAATGGAAAATCCCCTCTCACTTATGGGACTGGTGAAGCTGGAGGGGAGAGTCTCTAGATAAGGGCTATCTCCCTTTGATGTATCATTTAGGCCCTGGTTTCTCCTACTGCTAACAAAAAATATAAAAAAGGGGGGGATGAAAAGGGAGAGAGAGATGCTAAAAACAAAGCCTAACCTAAAAAGTAAAAGGAGGTGATACACTAGAAAATGTGACCCACTCAGGCCCGAACATACACTTTTCATTGAGAACTAGCTCCCATACACTTCATCTATCATGAGAAAACCTTCTGCATCAGTGGGTCAGGGGTCTGTGGAGATATAGGGAGGAAATAACTACTAGAGGTGTTCTAAGACACATTGCAGTAGCTTATCCACTTCACCTATACTCCTCTAGGGACACTTCTGACAGACTTGTAAAAGGAAAACTCAAAAAATGCACCAGACGTGCTAAAATCATTCTACAGAAGCATTAAGAAAATGACTTAATATAGAATCAAGGCATAGACACATACTACAGATGCAAAAAACTTAGAATGGAGGTAAAAATGCTATGTTTCGATTCAAGGTAAATATATGGCAAAGCTCTACCTTACAAGCCCGAGAGATTTTTGGGCAAAGTTTTGCCTTAAGGCTGAGAGCAGATTTTTTCTCTAAAGAGAAGTTTACAATATATAGGAAGAGGAAGAGAATCTTGGCGCTTCCTAGAAAGATTTTTTGGTGCTCATTTCTACAAGTGGCCCATGTGCCTTACGAGCATTGGGAAGAGAAAGCCACTCAAAACATCAATGAGCTTCACCCTTTGTCTAGTTTTAAGGCTGCTTCTTCAAGGTGATTACACTGTTTGTCTACTCATAAATGCAAAATGAAGAAAACCGGTTGCACTGCTAGCTATTTGCACTTCCTAATGGTCAATTCACAGGCACTATATCATCTACCAAAACAACTTCTTGAATTGGTGCCTCCCAATGGTCAATTTGTAAGCACTATATCATTTGCCAAAATAACTTCTTGAATCGGCACTTCCCTTCGCCACTTCGACTATCTGCCTGCTCCTACACTTGGCACTTTTGTCTTTTCCCTACCTTGTCTTCTTCCTGGCTCTTTTGGCCCTTAGGCTATCTTTGGGTGGGTCACTACATTCCTTGGGCCTTTTCCATGCTTGATGCTCAAACATTTCTAAAAATAAAAAGATATTTCACTGCATTAAATTTGATGTTCATGCGGCCGTCACCCAATGGCTAGTTCAGTTGCTTAAATTTGATGGCTTTCAAGACGTCACCATCCTTGACAAAAGTCATTAGGTCCTTTTGTTGAATTTTCCATTAAACCAAAGCATTGAACTAAATGATTGAACCAATTTGTTGAACTGGTTCAACAGTTTAACGAAGTGTGTCGAGCCGCTTGAACCAAAGCTGAATGATCCGAGTGATGAACTCCATTGAACCAAAGGCTATTGAACGATCCTCCATGCACCAAAGGACTAACTTACTGAGTCTATAGAAATCCAAAACCTATAGAGTCTGTAGAAATTATACAGAGTCTATAGAAATTGCTAGATTCATGCAAAATCAAAAATGAAAATGGCCTAGCACAACAGGGGCAAAGGGTGACCAATTTTTGGCCTGTTGGGCAAAAAATGGTCAACAAATTAGCAACTCCTAGGGGAAGCATACCTTTTATGCTTAAATACTAGTTTCCTTGCAGTCCATTGGGCATGGATTTAGATGTAGCTATGAAGAAAGGTTAGCAATAGCCCCAAAGATCCAAGAATGAAACATGAAGCTTTTTACCCCACACGCAAAGGGAAACACACAAGGCTAAAAACACTACATGTGCAACTGTACTTAGGGAAAGTAGGAAAATAAACTAAAAGAAAACTACTATATACAACTAACCAAGAAAATTTGCCTCCCTCCTAGATCAAAGGGAAAATTTATTAAGTCCCCTTCCTGGTGAGAAGACTTATGGTGCCAGGCAAATAGTGGAATGAAAAGGATATTTGGTGACCTACTCCTCTTACCTGTCACCTGAGTTGGCTTGTATCTGAGTGGATTAAAATCAAACATGCTTTCGACATATGTATACTCTACTTGTCCTTGGAAGATTGTTGAATGCTGGTCCCTCATACTGGTGCTCTTCACTAAGAAATCAATGGCTATTGGCTCATCACCATTAGCCCTTTGATCTGCATAGTCCCTCTGCAATGCATCATGGTTTGACCTATTTCCTTTTGATTCATTGGAGATCCTATCAAACTCATCCTCTACTTCTTCTTGGCCTTATTGAAGAAGGGTGACTGTGGTGATGTCTGAAATGGACTCACAAAATGATTGTTCATCCCACAGAACATCACCTCCCTGTTCAAAGCTTTCTTCTTCAAGGCTTTCCTCAAGGAAGATAGACCTCTCCTTTTCCTCCTCCAACTCAAGTTATTTAGCATAGTCATCCTCCTCATCAAAGCAACAAGGAAGTTCATCAAACAAGGGGGAAGTGAGCTCACTATGCCTTTGTTCCTCTTTTTATTGCCAGAACATCTGCATATATGCAAGACCTGCATCTTCTCCATTACTAATGGTGTCTTCACAAAAAGCCTCAATGATGATTTCTTCTTCATTATCACTCATAATAACCCCTTGAAAAACTATATCTTGGATATTTTGCTCCTCACTCACCTCCTATAAAATAGGTTCCTCCTTGAGAAAGGATGGAGTGGAGAGAACATGTGGAAGAGGAGGTAGTCTTTGAGCTAGAATCAAATGATTCTCCTCCTTCCACTTGGTCAACACTTCATCTATATCAGGTGCAGCCTGATATCTCTCTTGGAAATGTGTAGGTGGGGTATGTTTAGACATGGAATGTGCCATTTGGTCTGAACTATCCATCACACACTGGCTGAGGAATCTCTCTTTAGATTCCAACTCTGCAATTCTCCTAGCTAGATCCTCTTGGAAGAGCTTTTTTTGGAGGTCATCAACATGATCATGAGCAGGAGTAGCTTTGGCTTCTTCAAGGTTTTGAGAAAAACCTTGCTTCTCTTCCTTCTTGCCCCATGATTCTACTATTTTCCCCCAGTTGAGGATCTCAAAATTGGAATTTTGCTCCTATGAATAGGTAACAACTTTGTCTTCTCTAAGGTCTTGGGGCTCCTCCACGAGGTCTGGAAGTTCTATCTCTCTTTCAAGAAGCAGTCTCATCCTAGCCTCTAAATCTTCAATTTGCTTGGCTAGATTATCCTGAAAGAGTCTTTTTTGGAGGTCACCAACATCATCCTTTTCAAGGCTCTGGGCTAGTTCCTGGCATTCCTTCCTCCAACTCAAAATCTGCACATCATGTTGAAAGACTTGGGGAGGTTGAGGAATGCAAGGAAGAGACTATTAATGCACTAGAAGAGTCTCTAGAAGAGGGACATGCTAGCTCATGGTATTCCCCCCAATGAAATATTCACAATATAAGGAATTGAGAAGATTGATCTCTATGGGGGGTTGCTCTAATGCCCTTTGATGTTGGAAAGCCAGGCACACGGGATTGAGAGCAGATGCGTCAAATGAGCTAGAGTGGGTGAGTGCTATTTGATAGAAAGGATTTGGTGTAAAAGAGGTAGCTTTCTTTAGAATAGGAGGGGGAACATAAGGCTAACTGCCTTGAATAGATGTATTTCTCCATTTTGCTACCTCCTCCTCCATGGATTGCAAGGCATGTGCTTGCCTAAACAAACACTCCTCTTTATATATCAGCTCTTGTTGATACCGGTACTACTCCTCCAGTCTATTAATTTCCATCATCTGCTTCTCAAATTTTAGGGCCATTTCCCTTATCATTATAGGGTAACTAGGAGAGCTGCTTGAGGTGATTCTCTAAAAATCTTGAGTCTGATCATAGTCATACGAAGGAAAACAAGACCCATCATTTTGTGCGACAGAATTATACATACAAAAATGATTTTTGATGGCACCAAGTTGCTTAGCCAGCTGATTCAACTCAGAGTCACCATTGGTGTTTGATGCAAAGCCTCCAAAGGCTGGTCAATTGAAGAACACACCAAAAATTCTTCAACTCTTTGGACACAACTTGTCCTAGTTGGTCCCATCGGGCATGCCAAAAACTATTGATGTAGAATATTGCACCCTTGGTAGGAGGCCAAGCTCCTACCTTCTTCATGTAATAATGTAAACTCCCCTCTCACCTATGGGACTAGCAAAGTTGGAGGGGAGAGTCTCTAGATAAGGGCTATCTCTCTCTGATGTATCATTTAGGCCCTAGTTTCTCCTACTGCTAACAAAAAATGTAAAAAAAAAGGGGGGGATGAAAAGGGAGAGAGAGATGCTAAAAACAAAGCCTAACCTAAAAATTAAAAGGAGGTGATACACCAAAAAATGTGACCTACTCAGGCCCAAACATACACTTTTCACTGAGAACCAGCTCCCATACACTTCATCTGTCATGAGAAAACCTTCTG
Organism: Torreya grandis; assembly: GCA_037957365.1. Lineage (NCBI taxonomy): Eukaryota > Viridiplantae > Streptophyta > Pinopsida > Cupressales > Taxaceae > Torreya > Torreya grandis. Next base: position 1,913,554 of record JARHVA010002192.1, on the reverse strand, counting down.
CATCAGTGGGTCAGGGGTCTGTGTAGATATAGGGAGGAAATAAATACTAGAGGCATTCTAAGATGCACTATAGCAGCCTATCCACTTCACCTATACTCCTCTAGGGACACTTTTGATAGACTTGTAAAAGGAAAACTCAAAAAATGCACCAGACGTGCTAAAATCATTCTACAGAAGCATTAAGAAAATGACTTAATACAAAATCAAGGCATAGGCACATACTAAAGATGCAAAAAACTTAGAATGGAGGTAAAAATGCTATGTTTTGATTCAAGGTAAATATCTGGCAGAGCTCTGCCTTACAAGCCCGAGAGATTTTTGGGCAAAGTTTTGCCTTAAGACTGAGAGCAGATTTTTTCTCCAAAGAGAAGTTAAAATATATAGGAAGAGGAAGAGAATCTTGGCGCTTCTTAGAAAGATTTTTTGGTGCTCATTTCTACAAGTGGCCCATGTGCCTTATGAGCATTGGGAAGAGCAAGCTACTCAAAAAATCAATGAGTTGTGCCCTTTGTCTACTTGTAAGGCTGCTCTTCAAGGTGATTACATGATTTGTCTACTCATAAATGTGAAATGAAGAAAACTAGTTGCACTACTAGCTATTTGCACCTCCTAATGGTCAATTCACAGGCACTGTATCATCTACCAAAATAACTTCTTGAATCAGTGCCTCCCAATGGTCAATTCGTAAGCACTGTATCATCTACTAAAATAACTTCTTGAATCGGCACTTCCCTTCGCCACTTAGATTATCTACCTGCTCTTACATTTGGCACTTTTGTCTTTTCCCTACCTTGTCTTCTTCTTTGCTCTTTCGGCCCTCAATCTATCTCTAGGTGGGTCACTGCATTCCTTGGGCCTTTTCCATGCTTGACGCTCAAATAGTTCCAAAAATAAATGGATATTTCACTGCGTTAAATTTGACATTCACGCGGCTGTCACCCAATGGCTAGTTCTCTTACTTAAATTTGATCTCTTTCAGGACATCACCATCCTCAGCAAAAGTCATCAGGTCCTTTTATTGAATCATCCATTAAACCAAAGCATTAAACCAAATGATTGAATGAATTTGTTGAACCGGTTCAATGGTTTAATGAAGCGCGCTGAGCTGCTTGAACCAAAGTCAAATGATCTGAGTGATGAATTCCTGCATTGAACCAAAGGCCATTGAATGATCCTTCATGTGCTAAAGGACTAATCTACTGAGTCCATAGAAATCCAAAACCTGTAGAGTTCATAGAAATTCTATAGAGTCTGTAGAAATCACCAGATTCATGTAAAATTGAAAATGAAAATGGCCTAGCATAGCAGGGGCAGAGGGTGACCAATTTTTGGCCTATTGGGTGAAAAATGATCAACAATTACTATTGAGGATTTTTAGAGCATTCCATTCCTCTTGAGAGATGTTCAATTTTGGAGGTTTGGATTTTCTTAATGCTATAACACAGTCTTGTCTGGTGGTTTCTGCTAACTCATGAGGAAGGAATTTTAACATGTTTTCAATCTCTACCAAAAAATATTATTTGGGAATGTGTTTTGGAGTAATCATAAAGTTTAAAAATATTTTTAAAACATTGAAAGAAGGCTTATCTATGGGAAAGCTTGATAGGTTTAAAACTAGTTTATCTTCTCAATTAACTATGGCATAGTGGGTTGGTGGGTTTAACTTGCTCAAAGGGTGAATAGAAATAATGGGGCAGTTAACATCAATCAGAGTGGGATTAAATGAAGGATTAACACCAACCTTACCATATCTTTCTAGCATAAAGGAATAAATGAAAGGTACTTCAGAGGAGGAGGCTAACATGTGAAAGGAGGTGAGTCCATTCCCTAAGGGGGACATGTCTACCACGTCTATAACATCGTCATTCAAAGATGAAAAAATGCTACGATTTGGAAAAATTGGGAGACTAGGGTAAAGATGAATTGGTAGGTCAAGAGGATATATCTTAGATAAGGTTGTTGAAGGGGGAAAATTAAAAACAACCATGGGTGTTAGAGAAACATCCTTAAAAATTAATGAAAGTGAAGGAAGGTTTAAGGAACGAGAAAGGAGATAGTGGGGTGATTACATGTTATAGGTTGGATTGACATGAATTGGAGAGATTGAGTCAATCACCATAGGGAAAAAAATCAAATTTATAAAGATTATCATAATAAATGACACATAAAAAAGAGACTAAACTAGGGGAAGATTTACAGTACTGCGTACCTAAGGCATGTTCTATTGGGTCAATAACAAGAAGACCATTGGAAGCTAGAGATGGTGTCAGGTGGATGAGAGAGAGGTTCAAATAGGTTTGAGCCATAGAAGAAGACCAAAAACCTACTAACTCAGGGTTAAAATTCACTTGGGAGGTGTAGGTCCATTGATAAAGACAAAGGGTGAAATAACTGGTAATCAAACCTGCCATAGTTTCACCACATTTGAGGAAAGGGTCACAGATCCAGAATCATGTCTCAGACCAAGTAATTATTCAAAAGAGTAATGTTGAAGCAGTGGACCTACATCTCCCATAGTGAATTTTAACCCTAAGTCAGTAGGTTTGTGGTATTCCTTTATGGCTCAAACCTGGTTGAACCTTTCTCCCATTTTCTTGGTACTGTCTTTGGCTTCCAATGGTCTTCTTGGTGTTGAACCAGTAGAACACACCTCAGGTATGCAGTGCTACAAATCTTCCCCTAATTTAGTCTCTTCTATACATGTCATTTATTATGGTAATATTTATAAATTTAATTTGTTCCTTATGGTTATTGACTCAATCTCTCCCTTTCATGTCAATCCAACCTATAACATGCAACTACCCCACTATCTCCTTTCTCATTCCTTAAACCTTCCTTCACTTTCATTAATTTTTGAGGATGTTTCTCTAACACCCATGATTATTTTTAGTTTTCCCCCTTCAATAACCTTCTCTAAGTCTTATACTCTCAACCTACCCATTCATCTTTACCCTAGTCTCCCAAATTCTCCAAATCATATCATTTTATCATCTTAAGATGATGATGTTATAGATGTGGTAGACACATCCCCCTTGGGGATTAGACTCACCTCATTTCACATGTTAACCTCCTCCTCTAGTATACCTTTCATTGATTCCTCTATATTGGTATGATATGGTAAGGATGGTGTTAATCTTTCATTTAATCCTGCTCTAGTTGATGTTGATTCCACTATTATTTATAGTCACCCTTTGAGTAGGTTAAATGCACCAACCCATCATGGCATAGTTAATTAGGAAGATAAATTGGTTGTAAACTTGTTGATCTTTCCCCTGGATAAGCCCTCTTTTAATGTTTTAAAAAGAGGTTTAAACTTTGTGATTAATCTAAAACACATTCACAGAGAATATTTTTTTGGTAGAGATTAAAAACATGTTAAAATTCCTTCCTCATGAGTTAGTAGAAACCACTAGACAAGACTGTGCTAGATCATTAAGAAAAACCAAACCTCCCAAACTAAACATCTCTCAAGAGGAATGGAACTCTCTAAAAATCCTTAATAGTAATGACAATATCATCATCACAAAAGATAATAAGCGAAATGATACAATTATTCTAGACAAAAATGATTATAACAAAAGGATGCTTGACCACTTACATAATAGTGGGAGCTATAGAGTTTTATCCTCTAACATGATTACCAAAATCACTAAATTAGTTACCAAATTGATTAATCAATCCTCCCTTGATCACACCATAAATAAATGACTTCTACCTAAGAAAACCATTACCCTCTAGATTTATGGTGCCTTTAAGATACATAAGGATGGGATTCCCATCAGACCTATTGTTGACACCACTAACTCTCCTACTTATGCCTTAGCTTCCTTCTTAGCCAATAAGTTAAATCATTTAATAGGGAAAACATCCTCCTTTATCAAAAACTCTTTTGATTTTGTAGATTTTATCAAGGACAAGGATGTCTCCAATGAGGACATTTTAGTGAGCTTCCATGTGGTGTCACTCTTCACTTAAATTCCCATAGTTGACATCATCAAAGTTATAAGTAATCAGGTAGATGAAGAAACTACATCATTGTCAAATTTTTGTCTAACTTCAACTTTTTTTTCATTTTCAGGAGTTATTTAAGATCAAAAATATGGGGTTGTAATGGGCTCACCCTTTTTCCCTATGGTGGCCAACCTATTTTTGGAATACTTCAAAGACCTTGCTCTTAATTCTTTGCCTCTCAAACCAACCTGGTGGAAGAGATACATGGATGACACCCACGTCAATTGGCCACATGGGTTAAATAAACTAGAAGAATTCCACACTCACTTAAACAATGTAGCTGACTCCATCAAGTTCGCTAAGGAATTAGAATATGAAGGCAACCTTTCCTTTTTAGATGTCCTCCTCTCTATAAATATGGATGGATCTTTCTCTTAAAATGTCTATCATAAATCTACCTAAATGGATCTTTATTTCCACACAGATTCTAACCACCATCCCTCTCAAAAATCAAGGGTCCTAAAAACCCTTACCACGAGAGCATTAAGAATTTATGATGAGGAGAATTTAGAGGATGAGATCCTATACTTAACTAAAGTGTTTAAGTTAAATGGGTGCAAAGGCAAACAAATTTCTAGGGCCTTTAATTCTACCAAAGCTTCCCTTGTGAAACCCAAGATCCTAAAAGATAATTAGAATCAACCCATAGTTTTCCTTCCTTATGTCGAAGGGATCTCTTACAAAATTTCTAATATTTTAAAAAGTAATAACATCTAGACCACTCTTATCCCCCTTAAAAATATTAGATGTTGGATTAAATCCACCAAAGACAAACTGGATCCCACTTTGAGATATGGAGTTTACAAAATTGATTGCTTTTGTGGGGTGTCATACATTGGCGAGATAGGGCATTACATCAAGACTAGGATCAATGAGCATGTGGTAGATATTAACAAAGAAAGGATGGTCAAGTCTATGTTGGTATAACACTCCCTCAACACTTGACATCATATTTGTATAGAAGAAACTACGGTTCTCACCATAGAAAACATTTTTTTCAAACATAATCTCAGAGAAGCTATTAAAATTTGTAAGCATGCTAACAACCTCAATAGAGATAGTGGTCTCGATTTAAACTCATCCTAGAGATCTATCATCAACCTCCTTAAACCTCATTAATTTGTTCCCATCAATATTTTTATTGCATCTTTTACCCTGATTCCCACCCTCCCCTTTTTGGTTCTTTGAGTTTTTGAATTCCCCTCAACTCACCCCACCTTTCACCCCTATCCCCACCCCCCTCCACATCTCTCTCTTCACTTTACCATCTCCTAGTCCTTCCCCTTGGTTTTTTTATTACCCTCAGGTACCTATTTCCTTCTTAATTCCCTCTGTGTTTCAAGTTTTTCTTGCTATTCTTATTTTTTTTGCTATTCCTTTTTTCAGTTATTGTCTGGGTTTTATCATTTAGGTTATCCTTTCTCTATTTTTTGTTGTTATTTTTTCATCTCTTTTAATCTCTAGCCTTTAATTTATTATTTAATTAACTAATTTATAACATTTTATAGGAATTTTAATTTTGTGTGGTATTTTAAGTTGTTTTCATTTCTTCAATCAATTTGATATAGAATGTATTTTTAAACTATTCATTTCTTTTGATTATTTTGGTTTGTTACTTTTTTTTCCTAACCTTTGGTTTATTTTTAACTGATTTATAAAATTATAATTAAACTTGTAAATAGGTCACTAGTTAGTTGGTTTTTATAATTTTTAGATTTATGTTAATTTCAGTTTGTTCAAATTTATTTTCAAATTTAATTATTTGGTATTAATCTCTAATTAACTTATTATTATTCATGTAATTTTAATAAAAATAATAACAAAAATTTAAAATTTAATTTAAATTAAATTAAAGTAATAATTAATTTAAATTAGAAGAAATCAAAATAATTCTAATGTCATTAGTCTGGGACATTTTTTATTTTGTTCATTTTTTTTGACTTTTGTTTATGTGTTTACTTTTCAATTTTTAATTGAGTTTTTAATAAGTTGGCTCTTTAATTAAAATAAAAATAATAATAAAATAAAATTAAACAAATCAAAATTGCATCATGATAACATCAATGGGCTTAAGTGCTATATCTATAAAAGGATTCTAAGTCTGCAAAATTATCCTTCCATTCTCATTCCTTGATGATGATTCATGTAGTATGAACCGAAAATGTTAGACAAAAACAAACACACAATTTTCTCCAAAAATACTCTCTAACTAAATTTATTATGTTGAGATATGTTAAAAATGGAAATTATAACTATGCTAAATATTATAATGACAAAGAAATAAGATACTTAGCTGGCTCTAATGCTAATAAATATATAGATTTAGAGCATGTAGGAATCAAGCTAGAATAATATTTTATAAAAATCTCCAATTTTGGATTAAGTGCCTCTATAGCTGTAAACACTTGCATCAGCCTGGGATAGTTGTGTTGATGCTATTATCTAGATCGAACATAGGTATCTAGTATAGAATACCTACTAAATATGGATGAAACCACTTGGATGCTTTTGGGTTGATTGCCACCTTTACTCTAGTGCATTTATATTTGGGTCATAGACTATCACTCCTTTTCAAATGATAAAACTTTAGTTCTTCATCTTCATAGTGACCTTGGTAAAAATGGGTTGGTGGGCTCACGATGTTGAGTTTACCTAGAAACCCATCTATCAATGAGCATTTTATACATAAACAATACTTATAAGAGGGCATCAAACTTATGTAGTTCTCCCCTATGTGTTTAATTATGTGTGAATCATATAATGTGTGATAAGTAAAATAATGACTTATTTTGTAAATTGGAAAATATAGTTCTTGGGTTACTCCTTTAGTACTTTAGACCTATATATATGTTGTTGCTATGACTAATATGTAAATAGGAGAAAATAGGGAATTTTCGATTACTTGAGTACTTGATTGGATGCTCTTTAATTTTAATGTTAGGTATGTGCTAGGTGAGTAATGAATGAGGGTTGATCTTATATTTATACCAATCCTCTTGGAGGATATCTCACATTAAATCACTTAAGCCAACCATTAAGATATGTTTCATTTGAAAATTAGACGAATTTACTCTTGTGTCATAACAAGACACATACATCAATGTATGTGTCTATTTAGGACCTAAGTGTACAAGGAGCAGGAAAAAATGGTATAGGCTCAGAACTTGAAAAGGCATAAGATTAATAGATTTTAAGAATTTTGGGAAAGAGAAAAGGCCTACATCATCAACATAAGACTAGTCATACTAAGATATAGGCTAAGGGGTACAAGAGAGAGCATATGTGAGACTTAATAAAGTGAGAAACATCTAGAACTAAAAGGTCTAAGTTTTCCAAGTGTATAAGACTAAGATGTTATATAATTAATAAATATTGTCTACAGTTAGTGGGCTCAAGTGAAGTTGAGCTAACCTCAAATATCTCTCTATCAATGAGCACTAAATACATAGTTGTATATTTCAAAGAGGGACTTATACTGATGTAGTTATCCATCTTATGTGGGCTTGTGTGTGAACAATTGTACAATGTGTTATATGTGAGTGCATCTAGTGATATAGTTTTGAACTTAGAGGACACTGCTCATGGGATGCTCTTTGAATGCTTTATAAATGTAATAAGACTAATCCTATGACTAATTTCGAAAGAAAGAAGAGTAGGGAAATATAGTTTAGCTGTGAAAATGATTTATAGTAGTGTAGTGTGAGCTTAAGAGGTGATTTTTTGGTATTTGTTAGATGTTACTTGATGGATTGTGAATGAATTTTGATTCATATTCATACCAAAACTTTTGAAATTATATCATAGGAGGGTTAAATAATATGAATAGGCTAACCCATACATGTCAAAAGATTTTCAATTTGATCATTTTTAAGGTAGGGACAGTAACATTGGATTTTGGTCACTAAAATTATCGATAGTGTCCTAATCTAGATGCTAGTGTCCTACAGGGTAAAAGGATATCAAGGATCTATAATTATTTATGTGGGATAAAAATTAGGTTTTATATAGACTAAAAGTTATAGGTTATCTAGACATCATAATGTTAGGGTTAGACTATATGATAATTAATTTAGATAGTGAGATGGTGAACATGAGCCTTTTAGTAGTGAGGAGGTCATGAACTAAAGGATTACGCATGGTTGGTATTTGTAAAGTGTACAAGACTAATATGTCATATAAAATCATATTTTAATGTCTAAAACTAAGTAATTAAAGTGAATGATATGTATTATGGCACCACTAATCAAGCTTAAAAAACACAACACAAAATGTCATGAAATTTCACACAATGTCATATAATAAAGCCAAGCGCCACATACAATGGAAAGGAATATGTTACAACAAAAAATGCCAAGGTCCACATTTAAGGGACATTAAGAATGTCAAAAACAAGGGACTTATTCAAATATCACATATACCAAGCAAAAATATCATATGAACAAGAAATTTTCACACAAAGGCCAAGGGTCATACCCAATAAGCAAGCAATGTCTAATTTATCATGCAATAAATTAAACAACATTAAATAAAAATAGAACAAGTGAGATCTAATCTATTCCATCCATATGTATAAACGTCATATTATAGAAAAGTAGTATATCCATATAACATAATGTGAAATATGAGAAAATAACAAGACACTTATACAACATGTAGCTTGACATAGTAGAGAGGTCATAAAAAGATATAATTTGTTATAATGTAACATGTAAAATAAGATGACCTCATTATAGTCATGGCCATTGGGTAGAATAAAATACAACATATAAGACTCCATGTATAATGTATATCCAACATCACACTCTTATAACTTGTGAAATGCATGTGTGTTTGAAAAAGAATATTCTATCTACCAACACATGATAAATAACATATGTTAATAAGTAAACTAACAACTTTTGTTATGTTTAGGTCTTGATTTTTTATTTGAAAAACATTTTGAATATTTTTTTATTTATTTATTTTTATTTTTTTATTATTTATATTTTTGAAAGGAACTAGCCTATAATCCCATCAATGGGAGGACCATAGTGTGTGATTGGATCATATATGTTGATAGTGAATTTTTGTGGGTGAAAAGTGATATGTATAGATGATTTAAAATATGAAAAAAATCAAGTGATGTAATGTAACTATCTCAATCACTGCTTGTATAATATTTTGTAGGACATGTAACTTGAGAAGGTGAAGGACATGGTGAAGTCTATGGTATGGTTGGATAATTTATCATTGCTTATGTTCATTGTAAAACATTTTTAACTTCCTAAAGTAATAATTTAGGATGCACTATAGAAGATTTAGATTTTTTTTGAACCTTGAGTAACTCTTTGATATGAAGTTTACTATTTAGGAGGGTGTACCACTCTCTTTAGAACTAATTTTACATGAATATTTTATATAAGTGCATCAACTGATTCTATGTTATGCTATTGAATAGGTGCCATAATTATCTTTTTACTATGTTATTGAATAGGTGCAATAATTATCTTGTTACTATGTTTTTGAATATGTACCATAACCAAATATGGTAGTGGTGGGGACGAGAGTTTACCATTGACTATAGAGGGTACTCACATATAATGCCTTAAACTTTGACTACTTGATTACAATGTATGTACTTGAGGCATCTATGCACTATTGATGGTACTGCATAGAGTCTCTATATCCAAGGGCATCTCAATAACATATTAAAACACCCTTGTGCTTGGCAAGACTAGAAATGGAGTAACCATTATTTATGAACCAAATTAGATAGGTAGCACTATATATATAGAAGTATTATTTATATGTCCATCTAATACTTTGAATAATCTTGATGTAGCTTGTAAATATTTATTTATGCATCTAAGACTGCAAAGGAGTGTCATTGTACATGCATTTTCACTTGATCCTTTGTTAGTCATGACACTATGTATAGGTTATTTGTTTATGTAGGATTTAATAAAGAGTGTACACCTATCTGATCACCATTGATTTCACTATCATCAAATGTGATTATCGGGCATGGTGTTTATGCACACGTAAATATACCAATAATTCTATCTATTTTATGCCCATATTTTGAAGGAGGAGGATGCAAATTGTACACATGATGTACTTATGAATTATTTGTATACACCATAATACCATGATTTTAGAATGGACTACTAAAGATTTTCATCTTTGCATGATCATTTTTTTGTGGTTTAGCTTATTCTATTGGTGTGCCTAGATCAATAGTTTTATCATCAATATGATATTATGTTGTGTACCTTAGCCTAAAATATTTGTTTGTTTAATTCCAAATACATTTATGGTAGTCATAATATGCATTACTATCGAAGCCCTTAGGTTGATACTTGGTCAAATCAGTCTTTAATGGTGGAAGTAGAGATATGAGATTGTAATCAAGTAAATTTTCTAGTAGAACATGAGGAGGTTGTAGTAACCTTGAAAATTTCCTCCTTGGTGGAGTTCTCAATTGAAGAATATTTTTTAGTTGTGTGATTGCATTGACTATTATTTTTTCTTCATTCTCACTTTTATTAGATTTAACCTTATAGTTTACCTTGGTTTGATATTTGATTTTTGAAGCATATGGAGCACTTATCACATATTTTATATTGTTTAATGCTAATAGATTGACTTCTCTTTCCTTGACTATAAGGCTTAACTCATTGAGATATTTGAACTTATCAAACATTATTAATTCATGGAGTGGTGATAGCAAAATTTATGTGAAAAATATTGTAATTCATTGTTTTCCATAAAATTTATCATCTTATTTGACATAGTGTTTTGCAAAAGAACATATTAATTGATTGGCTCATTTGACCCTTTCTTGAGTTTTGTGATTTTTTCATAAAATAACTTTTCACCAATGTTGATAGATAATTTTATTACAAACTAATCTACCAGAGGGTTGAATGATCTAAATGATCGAAGTGGAAGATCATAGAAACATTGCAAAGCATAATATTAGAGGCTTCTTATAAAGATATTGGTTAGTAATTTGGCATTATAAGCAAATTTTAAGCATGATGGATGTAATGAATGAAGATGTTGTTTAGGAGTTCCTTTACCTTGATAGAATGGTAACTTAAGAGATACAAAACTCGTTAGTGATGGATAAGAGACTATTTCAAGTTCCAAAGGATTATGAAGAAAAGTATGGGTGTCCATTGAATGACTAGCTCTAGAGATACCTTACTCTAAATACAACATGTAGTCATATAAAATGTCATTTGAGTGAAATGAGTGTCATTAAAGATCACCCTATCCCTAGCTTATCCCTATACCTTTTTTAGGGCTTCTTTCAATCCTTATCTAGCTTTTGTGTGGGTCTAACCCATCTCAAGATGTATCAAAATTATTACTAGACCATATCTTAGGCATCATGGCCCCTAGTACACCATATTTTTCTACCTAAATGTTAGTGTGGCCCTTTGGACACTAGCACACTACACTAGTGACCAAGAGACTGCACTACTATCTCTTGCCTCTTTTTTCATATAATAGAGATATTTCTATTTCTGAAGACACCTTAGGGTTGGCCTAGATCTATTTCACATCCAAATAAGCACCATATTAGTATATATACACTATGTTTATCCCTTTACCCACTAGATGGAAATCAGATACAATTACACACAAACAAGCTAAGAAACAAGTTATACAAATCAAGATCATTAATACTTATTATTCCCTACTTATATATATATATATATATATAGCCATCTAAAAAAATCCTAAGCTCAGATTACGTAGTTTTTTAGTCTCAAGTCACACTCAAAGCACTCAAGCTGACACTCATACTAGCATTCACTTGTACTTGTACCAACACTTAGATTGGGATAAATACACTGGGTTGAACCCCTCTCAAGGTATTGGTATGTAGGAAACTATCAACACAATGGGTGTTGAGGTCACATCTAACCTATGTAGCTAACATCACACTTTTTCAACTTGTGCTATTTAAATACCATAAAAACATGAAATTCTAGGGTTTTAATTCTAAATCAGTTAAACATAATGATCCAATATTCAGGCACATAGGCATAAGCATCTCAAACTCAAGAAAAGGACCACGTAGAAGCTCATAGTATTTTTTATGAGGGAAACTACCATGCCCTAGAGGACAATATCATAATACACTACTATCTAGAGGATCATGCTACTATCTAGGAGGAGTTTTGACTTAAATTTATTATTAAGGACACCCTGCCTAGTCTCTACACCAATTTCTATCTTGTTAACTATTTATCTCAATCAGTTTCTAGTCAAGTAAATCTTTGTGTAGTTTATTACTATTTTTAGAATAATTAGATTAGGTCAATAATTTTATAAATTAGTGGTTATATTTATTTCATATTTATTCTCTAATTTATTATTCTAATCCTTTAACAACTTACAGTTTTACATACCATAAATTCCTTAAAATTTAAATCATTTGGTGAACTTGAATTACTTTGAATAGTGTAAAAACCCTAGCCTTAGATGCTCATAGCATTTATATCCTTATTTTTTCTATTTACATTTGCTATGATAGGATTTTTGGATTTCATATATTATGTTGTAGCATTCCTCTTTTGTTTTGTTTACTATATTTCATCTAAAAAAGTTATATCTCTTCCTTTAAGTGGTGCTAAGCTTAGTGGTAACTCTATTGAGCATACCTAGATTCATTTTGTTTAAGAGTATACCATGGATAAAATACTAGTTACAACCCCCCTCATTGATTTTTCACATCTTTATTATGTGGAATTTAATGATAATACATTAGAACATGAGAAATATAATCAAGATATTGATGATACACAAGATAGGACTCGTGACACCCCCCAATGATGATAATCTAATAATTAATAAAGATGAGGTCTTACAAAGTTTCAAAGATACACTTTAGGAATAACCCCATGCTCATGCATAAATTTTACAAGCTATAATGGAAATAAAGAACACATCACTTAATCAATCCTATAACCCCACATATGCTAATATAATTACACATATAATAGGGATAACTTAGACTCTACAACAACTAGATAAAAGTATCCAACCTTCACCCATGGGACAACCTCTTGTGGATAATATAGATCCCTCTTCTTCAGATGTACAATCCCTTAGACAACAAATCAATTATCTATATTCTAAGGTGTTACATCTTCAACAAGGTTATACTAGACCATATTATGACTTAGCATCTCACATCCTTTTACATACACCTTTGGCATGACATATAACAATAACTCCTTTACCATCTAGATTTGTGGCACCCAAGCTTACTTTGTATGATGGTAAGCATGACCTTAAACATCATCTATGAGCTTTATACACAACATGTTTGGACTACATGTCCAATGATTGGCTCCTCACTAAGTTTTTCCCTCATAATTTAAAGGACTATGCATTATAATGGTTATATAATTTTCCTAATAAATATTTCATACCATTTAATCCACTAGTAGATATGATTTTGGCACAATTTTAAATCAACATCAGTGACAAGTTTTCATAACCTCAAGTTGTACAACTCAAGTAAAAATCCAATGAGCCAATAATTGAACATATCTTGTGATATAAAACTATATTAGTAAATATAATTAGCCTTATGGTAGATAGAGAATTCTAGGACATATTCAAAAAAAATTTATTACTAGAATTACATAAAGCTATTCTATTTAATAATTTTCCATCATTCAAAAATATATACCATATAATGAGAGATTAGGAAGTCAAGCTTCTCTCTATGGGAAAGTTAAAGTATACAACTAGATCAAATTAAAATAATAAGAATTCTAATAAGCCCCCATACAAGGTGAGGCCAACTAAAAATAAGAATGATCAAAATGCAATAGTTAATGTAGCTTTAGAGCTAGATCCAAACATATTTTTATCATTTCCTCCAAGGAGACCTTTCACAAACCTTACCGAATCACCAACACGTGTTCTTCAACAACTCTTGGAATGCAACATCATATCTCTCCCTCCCATCAAGAAGGTTGATATGACTAGGTCTCTTCTAAAGAGTTATGATTTAAATACATTTTATGACTATCATAAGACACTAAGCCATATTATAAATAGATTCATTAGTCTATGATATAAAATACAAGATTTGATAGATGCTAATATCATTGATGTCGACACTCCTATAGAGGAACCTAGATCACAACCAATAAAAGAAAAATCATTGAAAATATTTTTAGATTCATTTCCAAAGCAAAAAAATAATGAGACAATAAGTACTTTAGGTGTTCATTATATATATCAGCCATAGCCACCACCAATATCTTATCATATTCATAGAGTGGACACACACCCTATACTTAATATCATTATGGTGTATCATACTATAGTACCATCTAGACCTCTCATCACTTTCTCAGAGTAGGAGATAGTTGATGATGACACATATTTATAATCACTCTTTATATGATCTTATATTGATCATCATCCTATTCAGAGTGTCATGGTTGAAAATAGGTCAAGTGTTAACATGTGCACTATCACACTTCTACAATACTTGGGTTGTTCAGAGTAGGTATTTCTCAAATAGATATAATTATTCATGGCTTTAGTGGCCATGTTTAGAGCTCCATCAGGGTGATAGTAATCCCTTTACAAGTTGGTCCTGAACATGTCTCCACCAGATTCATAGTCATACCTAGTGTTGACACATTTGATATTTATATTGGGTAGGCCTTGGATATAGTAGTTTTGGCCTATCCTATCCACTGTACATAGATGTATCAAATATATACATGCTAATTAGGTGCTTTTAATTGAGGGCCTTCCATATGAGTATCCTTTACCTATTACACAACTAGTTATATGAAAATCACTAGTTATAGATCCAAACATAGCTTCTATTAACACACCTCTGACATCAATTGAACCATCAGTGCAAGTGATGTATACTCTTATAGCATTACCACATACACATACTCACCCATATAACCTATATTAGAAATACCCCTACATCAAGGACATGCTGTGAATTATAGAGAGCCTCTCTCTACCCCATTACCACATAGATAACATCCACTCCATTTACAACTCCTTCTACCAGATAGGTCCCCAAGCACTCCATAGTTCAAAGGTCTATTTAGTTATCACCATAGATTCATAGAACCACTCCATAAATAGTTTATACTATAGATCACTCAATACATTTGATGGTTTGATCTTAGAAACCTCATCACATAACATGCATAATCACTCTTCTTCTATTTGATATGTGACACATTGATTGTGAGTCTCTTTCAAGACTCATCATCTATTATTATCTCTCCTATTATACATAGATTATATTACAAAAATAAAAATACAATATAATATGTTCAAAAATATAAAACACTCAAATATTTCTTAGAAAACACAAAAAATTTAGATTATATGCATTTCCATGTTTACATTACTTATATTTATTAGGCACTACATCTGTTATGTATGTTAGTGTAGTTTGGTTTTATCATACATACATGCTTCACTAGTTATCTTTGAGTGTTTGTAGATACTTATAGGACTCAGGTCCATCACACAGATCTAGATATACTATTATCTACCCATTAGGGGAACATACACATATACCTAGATTCACAATTGATACATTAACCCATTGGGGGCATCCTATACACAACTTCAATTTACTAGGTTATATCATTCTATACTACACTAATTTTTTGCCGATTACTAATACTAATACTATAGACTCAATTTATGTACATATTTTATCTTATACAAATTTGTACCACATGTTCATGCATATTTCATTTCTAGCTTTCCTAGTTTAGATTTCATTATATCTCTTTGCTTCTACATCTATTCAAGGGAATTAGAATATGTCATTGTTCTATGATTCTACGCCAATTTATTTCATTGTGTGTATGATTTGACATATGTCTGTATCCTTGTGTGTGCCTTTTTAAATATGTATATGAACATTTGAACATGTCCTCATATATTAATCTAATCCAACCTTACTTATTCTATGTGTATGTGGATATTTTAACAAGTCCTTTCATGTTTGCTATTTCTCAAACTTAGTGACATGTGCCCATGTCCCTTATATTGTGCCCCCTTGGCCTAATTTACATACTTCATGTGTTTGTATGTATACTTTCATGTATGCATCATGGCCATGCCACTTGTCTCTTTCTTGTTACATTCACTTAGTTTATGATACTGTGAGGGACCTCATGCATCTCTCCATTCCCCTAGGTAGTTTACTCAGATTATACTCATATTTTTTGTTTATAAACATGATTACATTGTTATATCTATCTTAAAAACCATGTGAATGTTAGATCTAATATACATGATACATTACCAACTTATGCTCAGATTATTTTACATTCTGATGTCATGTATATATATTATATTGGTTTATCATGTAGATACAATATATTTTTAGTTTGACACACATGATGCAAAGATTTTATTTTGAGGAAAATTATTGCATAGGTTCAACAACTCCCTTCAAAAGAGGGGGAATTTATAGGGGTTTGTCACTGAGATTAATCCATCTTGGTGCACTCAAAACATAGTTTTTAGTACATAAACATAGATTATAGAGCTCAAAATCAAGAAAACATAGTGGAAATAGTAAGACATAAATTATTTTTTATTTTACACAAAAATAATATAGTTAGACACTAGCATGGCATATTGGACACTAGCACGGTGTGATATTATCCAAGGGACTGTGCTACTATTCAGTATCCCTAGAAATAGGAAAATTTAGATCAGATAGAATTGTACAATAGTTATAGTTTAGGTTTGTATAATATGAACCAAAGATTATAAATTATGCTCAATTTATTATTAGCTTTACATAGAATCATACTATTTTGCTTATATTGGGGGCATCGTGCATGTCATGATCACTCCCATTTCAATTTCAGATATGCTCATATACATATTACTATAACTCAATCTAGAATCCATATGTATAGAATTAAAAATTGGGGGCATGTGTGTGACACATTATTTCCATTTAGTCACTTATACACTAGTTTATTAAATTAAATAACAAACTCCATGTCATTCTCCATGTTATATACTCTAGACACCATTTACACTAGGGTTACACTAGATTGATGCTTTATTCCATCTAAAGTGGTTGGAAATACTGAGCAATCCCTAAGTTACATAAATAAGTACCTATGAGGCCCTTAAACCATTTTTCATTTAATTTTTATGAGTGACACCAGATCCATCCTATAAAATTATAGTTACATCACATAGCTTTAGTTACAATGCACAATTTTAGTACAAATGCATATACTACACATGGGTAGGCAATGACAGAGTCATAACCTACTTGAGTTCTTGAGACACCTACATAATAGGGTTAGATAAGTCATCAGTCCAATATAAATTATTCATAGATTATGATCCACCTAATAGGGGTGGGTAATGATAGAGTGAAAACTATATTGAGTTGTTGAGTCACCCACAAATAGGGATTGAGCAAGCCATCAACTTAGTCTAAGCTATTTAATGATTTGATAATCAACTACACACACATGATGTCACCAAATTTTTATATTGGTTTGTGTACCAAATAAGGTGTATTCATTCCTTCCCTCTCTCTCTCTCTCTCACACACACACACATATCTTTAATCAATATTGTCTTTGCTTTTGATATTCCTTAAATAAGGACTGATTCATCCATGTTTCATTTGTAGGATACGTAATAGAGCATGCTTCACAAACTTAGACCTAGATTCATAGGTTTCACCTCATATGTAAGTCTAGGTATGCTTATTTTTCCTTTATCCTTTCATTTCACTTTTTTTAATTTATAGAATACAAATGGGGTAAATGTAGTCATATAAAATGTAACTTGAGTGCAATGAGTGTCACTAGAGACTACCATGTCCCTAGTTAGCCCTAAACCTATTTTAGGGCCTCTTTTGATCCTTATCTAGGTTTTGTGTATATATAACCCATCTTTATATGTACCAAAAGTAGTTCCAAACCATATCTTAGGCATCTAGACCCTTAGTACACCAAATTCTACCACTTGGAAACTAGTGCACCATGCTAGTGACCAAGGGATCACATTAATATCCCTTGCATATTTTCTCCTCCAATAGACATATTTACATTTATAAAGACACCTTAGGGTCATCCTAAACCTATTATACATCTTGATAAGCACCATATCAATATATATACACCACTTTTATCCCTTTACCCACTAGATGGAAATTAAATGAAATTACACACAAACAAGCTAAAAAACAAGTTATGCAAATCAAGTTCATTAATAAATTTTTTACCCTAATTATACATATATCCATCTATATAAAATATTAAGCTTAGATTACTCAGATTTCTAGTCTCAAGTCACACTTAAATCGCTTAAGCTGACACTCATACTATCATTCACTTGCACTTGCACCTACACTTAGATTGGGAGAACTCCATCATGCTTGATCCTCTCTTGAGGTATTGGTATGTAGGAAAATATCAACATAATGGTATTTTTAGTGATTTCCATTATATAAAACTAACATCCCACTTTTTATACTTGTGCTCCTCAAATACCCTAACAACATGGAAATCTAGGGTTTTATTTCCAAATTAGTCAAATACAATTTCAACACTCAGGCACATAGGTACAAGAATCTCAAACTCAAGTGAAGGACCACCTATAAGTTTAAAATATATACCTATGAGGGATGCTACTAAACCCTAGAGGAAACTATCACAATACACAATTGTCTAAAGGATCACACTGCTATCTAAGAAGAGTTTTGACTTTATATTGTTGTTGATAACACTCTGCTCAGTCTCTGTACCAATTTATAGCCTGTCAACTATCCATCTCAGTTAATTTCTAGATAAGTATATATTTTTGTATTTCATTACTATTTTAGAATAATCACATCATGTCAATTATTATACAAATTAGTGGCTATATTTATTGCATGTTTATTCTATAATTTATTATTCTAGCCCTTTAAAAACCTAGGGATTTACCTACCATAAATACCTTAAAAGTTAAATCACAACACTTTAGCATGTAAATATGTAATAACATGTTAGAGAGAGTGTGAATTAGGTGAGGTTATTATTGAACCATGCATAATAATCAAGGAAGGTATGTTTGATGCTGTTGTAGAAATAGACAAGAATCTATTGAAATCTTTGTGATACCCCCATACCTTAGGATGTTGGCACATATGTAACTATAGGTGTTGATATAGGAATAAAATATATAGTAGAAATTCAAACATTTGAATTTGGAGGTTATAAATATGAAAATCACCTCTTTTTATTGTGCTTGATATGATTCCATCTTTACTTAATGTGCAACCTTAGATGTGAGGAGTAATTGGGAAAATTTATCCACCTGGTTGGAGTATTGGCGAAGTCCTTGACTTAAATTAGGAAATTATTTGACTTGCTTAGTATCTATTCCATTGAGTTAATTAATATTAATTCTATTTTAATTTTTAGTATCATCTTGATTATCATGCATAATTTCATTATCTTGAGTGTTATGTTCATCATTAACATCATATTCAATGTGAACATATTTTAAAGAGTTACGTTATCATATTTATCAAAAGTTTCTATGTTATGCATTTTAGAAGAGATATAAGGAATTTGAGTATGATATATAGGAGTTAAAATTAATAACACTACACATTAGAGGAATAAATGATATATCCTTCTTGAGTGGCATGTAAAGGTGTAAAAGAAAAAGTAAAATGGGTGTAACTAGATAGGGTGTGATTTCTTTGTAGCCTCTTAGATATATTGATCTCAATCATAAAATAGTGAACACAACATAAAATACACTAACTATGAAGGATTCAACCATATTATAGCTACATTATCCCATCTCTAGGGTATGTTGAGAGTAACTTCATAGGGCTAACCACTTACTAGTTATTTTTATCAAAATTTGGCAAACTAGGAAATATATACCTAGATATGATAAATTTTTGTGCAAAATTAGATTACTATAGTTTTTTAATAAATTCCAAAAAATAATTTGGAACTTAATAATTTTGGAAATATACTAAATATAGAAAATGAAAATAGGAATATAAACTTAGCTATTAAAACTGAGATGCAAACTATTTTTGGATTTGAGGCTGACTGAAAGATTGTGTTGACTAGGTGTAAATCCAGAATAGAAGTTGATAGGCTTTATAGATAATAGCACTACAACTAGATAATAGTTGGGTGCCCTATTGTCCCTAAGGAAAATTAGTGTTTATAAAATAATAGGGATTTGATATTTTTGGGTCATGTTTACCTTCATCTATTATTCTATGAACTATGTGGGAGATTTTGATCTATTGTGGGGACCACTATGTAACTCTTTATTTACATGAAACCATAGCTCAATGATATAAGAAGATGAATTCAATAAAAAAATAAAAAAAGGGTCAATAGTTGAGGTTGTACTTGACCTCAACACCCCTTATGTTGAGAATTGCATACATACCAATACTTTGAAGAGGGATCAAACTCCATGCATTTATCCTAGCTATAATGGTGCTTATGAAACTGGTATAAAATGTTAAATGTTGGTACAATCCTAGTGTGATTAAGTGAGTCAACCATGACTTGTGACTCTAAAGGTGTATTTATAATTTAAAATAAGGCTACTAGGGTTGTATATGATCAGAATTGGGAGAAATAGGGAATTTGATCTCAATGTGTAATTAAAATTTTGGTGATTTTTAATGTGGAAGCCTTTTGTGTGGAAAATGTTTTGAAATGTGGATTTATAGTGGTATTTTTAGAATTATTTTGAATGGGGCTTGGTAAACTTATGGTATGTGTTGGGAGAAGAAAATGGATAAGTAAAGTTGTGTAGGATATTCTTTAGATATTTATATGTTATGTAATTAGTTGTTAGCTATATGTATTTTATCCTATCCTCCATGACTTGTAAAAAGATAGAAGATGAAAAATATCCTCTTTTGGTGCCAATGTATGATAAGAATGTGAATATTCAGAGACTATAAATGACTATAAATATGTATGCTTGTATGAAGAAGATGATAAACCTTTGTTGAGATTAATATAGACTATGTGGTTATCGTTACCTATTGTATTTCTTATTTTATTCCTTACACAAGCAATCATGTTTAATGTATGGTTTAATCTTATCTAATATATTCCAAATTCTCTATAAAATTTAATAAAGTATGGGTTAATCTTAATTCCTATCTTATGCATGGTAATTCATCTTTGCTATGCTTCTATATTCCTTGTTAAGTATGAATTCTTTACACTATCCTGTGTACTTGAGTAAAACCTAGCTATCCTCATCCTTAACATGTTCTATTGTATTAAGAACCTATGCTAAAAATGGTGTGGTGAGTGTGAAAATAATCCTTCTAGAGGAAAATATGCTAATATGGTTATCTAAATAATGAGATATTGAAACATGGTTAGACCAGAAAGTATGGAATTTCATAGAAGAAAAATCTAAAAAGACTTGTCTTACTACAAGTGAAATTATTTAAGAGCATATCTATGGAGATATATATGATATTTTTTGGTGAAAACTACCTGAACTACTAACTAAATGGTTGACAAGATTGGAATACTATTGCTTCAATCCTAGAGCAAAAGAAATAATTACCTAGATCAAAGAGAAGATAGACCAGTTTTTGAAACTAGAAACCAATTGAATGAGAGTAATAGATTAATAGGTTACCACCATCATAGATGGATACATTAAAAATTTTTTAGTACAAGGGTATATATCATTTGAAGTTATACAAGACCATTTTGTCCAAGGATTTAGAATATTTTTTTTGCATTGACTACCTCTCCTGATAAAGATGTTGGTTGTGGATAAGGCCATGGTGCCTACTCCAACCAATATGAAGTAGTTTGTTTGGGCACATGGGGGTGTGTGCACATGATGGTGAATGATGTATAGATGAATAAGTAAAGCTTGAACCTAAATATAGAATGGATATGCATGGGAAAAAGAGTTAGAATAAAATTTTTGATTTAGAATAGGAACTGTGACAATATAAAAGATGGAATAAATAGAAGAATACCCAAGTAGTTATGAGTAGAGGTAACAATATCAGTAGATTAGAAGATGAACAAGTGCAAATATGTGATGAGTGAGAGGAATAATGAAGGATGAAGAAAGAGGATAATGAATGTTGATAGATAGAATGAGAGGACAAAGAGCAAGATGAAGATGAGATGGGCAAAGAGGAATATGAGAATAATTTATAAGTAGAACAAATAGATGATAGATGTAGTGCATAGCTATAAGAAAGGGTATTGTCAAATAAGAATTATGAAAATAAATAGAATATATTCATAGGTTAAATTTAGGTTCAAACATAGAATAAGAAGTTATAGGAAAGAATGATTCACTAAAATATCACACTTCCCCGTAGCCCAATCTTTTATATTCTAGTAAAAGCTTTCAGCTAGGTGGATATAAAGGTAATAGTTGGGAAGGCCCTTTTTTAGAACACGTGACCCATTAGGGTACTAAAATTCATACTAAATATATTATAAAGGATTTTAAGGATATAAAATTAGTTAAAACTAAACACCAAACAAAAGGAATCATAGATAAACAAAGTGTGCACATATTCTCCTAGTGCATAGAGTAGTACACAAGCAAGATCACTCAAAATGTAGCCTCCTCTGATAATAGATATGAAAAAGACTCCATTTATACTAGTCAAGATGATGACTCATCTAGGAGGATTCATAAATTTATCCAACTATGATGAGTCCATGGATCTTGAATAATACTTGCTAACTTGTAAGATGAGATGACAAGCTAAGGGAATTACTGATGAAGCTATCAAAAAGTGCAAATTAGTAGGGACACTATCTAATAGAGCACTAGAGTTAATATACCAAAGATACCTTTAGTAGGATATTATAAATGATGTTGAGGATTTTCTCATCATAGAATTCAAGATCAATAAATGCACCAGTCAGACTATATAAGATTTGAAGGAGATACAACAAAATTTAGGAGAAGCAGTTTGTGATTATGACCATAGATTCTTTGATGTGATGAATAAAGTAGAATTTTATTTAATATATAAAGACAAAACTACATGGTTTGTTGAATTAATTCACCCTAGGATCAAATTTACCACTACAAAAACTCAATATGCTAACAAATCAAATGTTAGAGCTTCTGCCCTACACATAGAATATATTGAAGATTATGGAGAAGCTCATGTTGCCAATTCCAAAATTGAAAATACATTACATGATTTTATGAAAAAAATGGAGCAATACCATGAGGCAAATAAGCCTAAATTAAATTTATGGTATATGGAGTATGAAAAAGGACATCATAGAAATGATTATCCTAAAGTGAAGATAGAATTTTGTGAACTTCATTGAGTAGTCTGGCACACTATAACTCATTTCCAACTTCTACAACAATATATCAAGAACCTATAAAATCTATATTGTAATTTTTGTAAATAATCTAACCATGATGAGAAGAACTATAGGGCTTAATAGTAACTTAAGTAAGGCATCAATAAAAATGTATTTTCCAGCACTATGTATCAAATCTCCTCAATGAAGCAAGTGATCCCATGCTTAGAGGTTGACAAAGGTTGTGTGACCTAGATAGGTCTACAATTAGATTCCAAGTTCACCATAGTATCAACATCAAGGTCTATCTAGATGGACCCCTCCTTCACAAAGTTAGACATCTTCATCTCTTAAGTAATAATATGTAACACCCTGGAGCTCACCCATAATGCAATAACAACAAACAAGCTGGGCCCTACTAACCACGTAATAATAATTTGGAATTAGAGATAACAATTAATAACCCCAACATTGAAACACTATGCAAAAACAAGGAGGGTATCAAGGTGGATATTAGTCCAACATAAGAGGAGATCGAGGTGGATATAGAGGAGGATACCAAGGTGGTAGAGGAAAAAAATATCAATTACCTCCTCTATAATGCTATTTGTATGGGGAATGCAATTATGTCCAATAAAATTACTTGATGAATCCTTAAAGGTAGTCATACTATGCATACTATAGAATTTTTGATCAACATGACATAGAAGAATATCCCATCTTGGAGAAATAGTTAAAGGACAAGGCCATTTAAAATGTGAATATGGTGAGTACACAACCTAAAGAAAATGTGTTTTTGAATTATGTTACATGGTAATAACATGCAAACCAAAGTTTGACCCCACTTTAAATGCCACAAGATCAGGGGATTCAAAAGCTAAATAAGATATGTACCTAGATCTAGCTATAGAAAAGGGCCTCATGTATGAAGCTATGTAGATGTTGAAAAGTATCCAACATCAAGACACCATCAAAAGAGATGCTACAATAACATATGCATAAATGTATGGCTAGATCATGTGCATAATGTATCAAGATGGAATTGTCACTATGCTCATAGATCTTCTAAAACTTTTAAGTACACTACACAATAAAGACATATCATAGAATATCATAAAACTGATGCATAATCTACTAGAGTATGCACAATGTGGGCAGCAAAAGATAGAAAAGTTGGTATAGTACATCAAAACTAAGAATCCCTAGGATGTTGATGCTCGTATAGAGATCAAAGTTACTAGTTATGAGATTTTGAATGCTATCTTTGATTTCGATAACATAGTCAATATGATTCTTAGGTTTACCTAAGAATCCATTAGATGACCATTTTTGGGTTACATTCTAGTATTTTTGAGCCTAGATAATTATGGAAGGGTTAAGCCTATCGATAGACTAAAATATGTGGAGATCAAAGTTACAAAACTAACACTGCAAGGTGAATTTGAAGTCATTGGCATGAATATCATAGTAACACATTATCCTATGCTCATAGGTAAGAAATGGGCATATGATGGTAAGATGACTATCAACATGGTGAAAAAATAATTAGAGGCATAAAAAGGTGATAAAGTGGTTGTCATTCCTCTCAATAGAGCATACAAGCCCTATTTAATATTAGTTAAATTAGATTCTTCCTACATTCTACAAGAAACTAGCTAGATAAAGGTGAATTTCAAGGAAAATCCAAAGGCTTTGCATGAAACTAAATATAAATTATGTACCAACATACCAAACCTTAGGTATAATCATTATTCACTTAATAACTAAAGAATTCAGAATAGTGGACGCCCAAACTAGTAGCTACATAGCTAGTCGTAGACCACTTTATCATTGAAGAGTGCACATCTATGTCTAAAAAGTCCCCTACTCAGTCAGAAGTTGAATTCCTTTATCAAGATGATAATCACATTTAGGAATACATAGATCTGACTAGAAAAAGAACTTTTCCATGGGAAATAACTTCATCTATTAGTGGTGAATCAGATACCCACCTCCTTAACTAGGCTCAAGGTGATCATGAACCCTGAACGATGTGAATGGTATTTACACATGAGTGATAAATTATTATATACTATGTAATTGAAGAAATTAATGACTTCATTATAAATTTTAAATTTCATATACTGACCATCAACCAATAGGTTATCACTCTAAATTATGTTTTGAAGGGAGTTGCTACAACACGGTGGGCAACTCATCAAAATGACCAACTTGTGTGGGATGATGCCTATGAGCTAATGATCAATAGGTTCTAGTGCCATAGTTTATCTACACCAATTGACCATTATTTTAATAAGGTGAGTGACCCAAAATTCATATACATAAATGTGTTAAATTTTAGAATGAGGAATGTGTGGCACCAAAGTACTAGATCCACATTTCCCACTATACACTTGCTCCATGGCGTATAGACCAAGAGCATAGAAGGGGGACCAATAATTGGGAATAAGTGAAAAGTGATTTTATACAAACATTTTTTTTGAAGATAAAAATCCTTTGGCTCATAATTCACTATATAAAATAAAATATTTCTTATGTCATGGGTGTATAGAAAACTTAAGCACTACAATAGACTCCATTACATAGAAGAGTGCAACCTCTGATCTTAATTCAACACTACAAAGGTACAAAGTTACTATGACTAAAGAATAATATTTGAAACAACCATTTCATTGCATAAAAGATGAAGCCTAAGATAGTGAGGATTTTGATTCTAATGGTGATTTGGATTTGAATGATTTATTTGAGCCTAAGTGACTTGTAAAACCATTCAAGAATGCCGATGTAAAACCTACTGAAGAAGATAAGTTAAACAATGTCTGAGTTCCCAAACAAGAAGGGAAATGGAGGATATAGGAATCCATTGATGAATAAAAATACAATATTTGTCAATAACCTCTCAAAAATCATGTTATAAATATCAGAACAAAGGATGTTCCCAAATTAGCAAGCATTGATGATTATTGGATAGAAGCTAAAACTTTATAAGTTCTAAAACTTTTGAGGAATTATCAAGATGTATTTCCCACCAAATTATTAGAGGTTCAAGGTGTTGAACCATCTCTTGGAAAGATGCATATTGAAATGAATGAGTGTGCACAACCCACCAAGAAGTAGCCATACAAGCTCAATTTGAACATGAAGCTCAAAGTAAAAACTAAACTGGATAGGATGCAAGATGTAGGAATCATCTATCTGATAGAAAAGGAAGATTGGGTAAGCTCTATGGTATTCTAACCCAAGAAATTAGGAGAAATATGAGTATGTAGGGATTATTGCATTTTAAATGATGCCTGTATAAATGATCCCTTCCCAATTCCTTTCACACATGAAGTTTTGGAGTCTATCATAGGACATGAAGTTTATTATTTCATGGATGGTTTCAATAGATATCATCAAATACTGATCACAAAAAAAGATAGAGACAAAATAAAGTTTTCACTAGAATGGGGATATTTTGTGTACAAAGTCATGACTTTTGGCTTGAATAATTCACCTACAGTGTTTTCTCATATAGTGGTGACTGCATTTAAGGATTTCATTTATAACTTCTTAGAAGTTTACCTTGATGATTGGGAAGTATTCTCCTTATTCAAAGAACATTTGTCTAAGCTATGCTTAATGTTATAATGATGCCAAGCTCTATGCATCATGTTAAATTTGAATAAATGTTTATTTTTATACCCTTTGGTGTTTTTATTAGACATGTTATATGTAGTGAAGGCATTCTAGTTGATCAGGCAAAATTTTAATAATATTGAGTGTGCCTCCACCCATCAACTCCATCAAAGTGCACAATTTTTGGGGTATATAAGATACTATCTTAAGTTCATAAAAGGTTACATAGCTATTTAATCTTCAATGGAATACTTAGTGCACAAGAATGTGAAGTGTATTTATACATTTAAATGCCAATAAACTTTCATTGAGCCGAAGTAAAGATTGGTTACTACGTGCATACTTATTTTTATAGACTATAGTAAGCCTTTTCATGTACATGTGGATGATATAGGTATTTCTATTGGTGATGTGCTTATGCATCTAAGAGAGGGTGGACTCAACCATCCTATTCATTTTGATAGCAAGAAACTATCTGACATAAAGAAAAACTCACTAAGCAAGAAGCATTGGCCATCATATTCATACTATAAAAATTATAACATTATCTGATTGCAATATTATTTAAAGTAGTCACTGATCATTAAGCTCTACAATACTTGGTCAACAAGCCAATTCTATGAGGATGCATCTCTTACTAGTTGATGCTATTTTAAGAGTTTCAACTATGAATAAATGTAAATCCAAGAAGAGAGAATGTAGGACTAGACCATCTCAGTCACATACCAAATGGTGAAGAGCTAAATTAATTATAATAAGACTCTTTGGATTCTCACCATTTCTATGTCTCTATGATTCTTGATAATTTCAAAGCCATTTCCAACTTCCTCAAACAAGGAGTTTTCCCTGTACACTATCAAGAGCATGATAAGAAGTAATTTGTGACTAGAGACTTACCATATAACATAATTAATGGGCTTCTGTATCACTTGGGTAAGGATGAAGTACTATGTAGGGTTGTTATGAAACATGAATAACCTTAAATCTTGGAGGAAGCACATCAAGGAGTCACAAGAGGAAATTTTATGGGAGAATCTATGACTAGAAAGCTTCTACAAAGTGGATTATGGTGGCCAAATTTATTCTAAGATGCACACAGAGTTATGCAACATTGTGATTTTTGCCAACATATGGATAAATCACCTATAGAAAAATGAAATGCCTTTGTGTCCTATGTTAGATGAGTAGACTTTTGAATAATGGAGCATTAATTTTGTTGGACCTCTCAACCCATCAAAAAAGTGTAGCAAAGCAAGATATATCATCACTAAAATGGAATATTTTACTAAGTGGGTTGAAGCTACTAAAACACCTAGCTGTGATGTGAAGGATGCAATGAAGTTTCTATATGAAAACATCATAACAAGGTTTATATTCCATATAAAGTTAATAAGTGACAAAATAATGCACTTTCTCAACTGCACCATCAGGGCTTTGACTAAAAAAATTATGATCTCTCATCATAAAAACACTACATATCATCCATAGGCCAATGGCCAAGCTAAAGCTTCCAATAAAGTACTAGGTAAAATGTTAAAAAATATCTATGATGTCAATCAAGATGATTGGGAAGATTGCATTCCTATGATTTTGTGGGCATATCACACACATTATAAAAAGTCTACAAGATTTACACCATTCTAGTTGGTGTATGGTCTTAAAATAGTCATGCCAATAAAATATTTAGTATCCAACCTGTGCATTGTCATGGTCATGTAACTCAGATATTATGAGTCTCTTACATAACCTACTCCTTAAAATAAATCAAATGGATGAGTTTAGATGTAGATCAACCTAGATGTAGGTAGTGCACAAATAGAGATAGAAAGTATGGCATGATAGGAACTTACACCAAAAATAATTTCACAAATATCAACTAATCTTATTGTATGATAGTCATTTTAGAGAATTTCTAGGCAAGTTATAGATACGATGGAATGGAACTTATATTATACATGACCTAACATAGCAAGGAATCATAGGTTTAAGTGATCTTCAGGGAGCCATGTTACTAGGGTGGATAAAAGGCTGTAGGCTTAAGCCCTACTACCAATAATCAATCGATATCATTCTACAAATTGAGCGAGTACTAAGTAGTACCATGTAGATTAGAATTTCCCTATTTTGCATGTTTTGTTTGTGTTTTTTTTTAAAATTATTTGTAGATGATCTTAGAAACAATAATTATGAATTATAATACCAAGCATCACATGCAATAGACATGCTTAGGAGGATCCACGTGTGCCACTAAAAAATTAAAAGAGTTGGAACTAAAAAATATTAAGTTTGGGAAAGGTATAGAAACATCCCATCAACAAGATATCCATCAGATAATGGTTATCCCCCAGAAGTAAATGCATGATACAAGGGTTAATTAATTTGATCTTTAACAAATTAGTGGCTCATCAATATCAACTAATCATACCCATTGTATGGAGACCAACGAGTATAATGACATAACTCCACACATGTGCCAATGACTAACTACTTTAATGGCTAGATCAAATATAGATTTGACACATCCACCATTGCATTCAAGATAAGTGGATACTAAATGTGGTCTGGACATGGAAGCCAAGAGGCACCAAATCTATAAGAGCTAAATTCAAACACCAAGTTGGCATTTTATCCTTGTGTATATTTTCCCAAGCTACTATTCTCAAGAGCTAAGCTATTTTTCTTTTATAGAGTATACTAAACATTCCAATTTCATCACTTCATGCAACCATAGATACCTCATAGATAATTAGGGCCCTCACTGATGTATAACAATAATCCATGGGTGTTGATATGATACTAAAAAAAACTAAGTATAATGACTAAGAGCCATTCAACTATCTATGGAAAGCTGAACATAAGCTATCCATCCAAATCCTATTGATTCTATGCAACCTCTCATCCTCATAGCTCCCCATTGGTTTCAAAACATAGATGTTGAGTGATTATTGAGATTACCTACATTTTGAAACTTGGGAGAGATCATTCAAGTATTTCTCAAGTGATACAATGAGGGTAAAATCTACTTGGGGTTATATGAAACTGTTATAATCAACACACAAGCCATGGCCCATGCCTTGGGCATGTGTACACGTGGAGGTTCTTTGCTACCTTACAAGACAAGAATGCATCCCATTTTTAAAGAAGTTTGGGACTTATATGTGTAGAAAAATAGAGGGATTCCCATTGATGAAATCCTAGATGAGCCAGTGCATATCCTTGTGAAGTGCATAACCAAATGATTTTGGTATATGACCAAGTCTGCCAAGCAAATACCTAAAGGAGTTATGGACATCACACACTAGATGATCCATCATAATAAGCAATTCAACTGGATAGAGTAATTATTTTAGAAGCTACTTAAAAACATTATAAAGTGCCACACCATGCCTAAGTAGACCTTTTAATATCAATTTGTCATCTTTTTACTCTACTTCACATAGTGTAAATCACTATAAATAAAGTGCATCTAGACACAGACTATTGCCCAGTGCAATAATTCTAGAATCTAATCTAGATGTAGGAGCATGAAGTCCTCACACATGAGGGCAAATTCAAAGTTTGGTAAGTGACCATCTGTGCTTTTCAACTCCTCCATTCTTAGCTTACTTTGATCTGCCATTGCTCTACTCCCACTCGATCAAAAACCCTTGAGAGTGACCTGTAACCAAACACAAAACCTGCTCCCTGCAACCTTAGCTCTGATACCACGTATTGGGATGAATAACTGGAAGCACACAATTGATTACCAAGTAACTTAATATGCGGAAATTAACTAGAATACACAAGTAACTAAAATTCAGAAATAACACATGATATGAGAGACAATACACAACTTGTATTAAAACTCTTTTAGAAGGAAATACAACAAAGAAGGCTGCCACAGTTCTTCTTCCTTACACACCTCTAGGGCTCCCACACCTCTAGGGCATAAACAGTAAATCTTCCCTCAAATCTCTCTCTTAGGTCCCAACACCCAACTCAAACACAGAGTTGGTGTTCACCTTACACCTGTGCTCCACGCACTCCATAAGTGCTCCACACACTCCACAAGTACTCCACGTACTCCAAGTAGATCCCACCTAATTCTACTCCCTATTGTGTTACTGTCCTATCTGATCTTGCACACCTACAAATCAATATGGTTTTGCACACCTGTGAACCTTGACCTTGCACACACATATACCTGCAAATCAACAATCTTACTTACCCATGTAGATCTCCTATCGTAGCCATGCTCACCTGATGACCAAGATCATACATACATGAAGAACCCTGCTGATTCTCCAATCCAGCACCCACACTTGGTACTGTGGCACTAGGAGGAACACACCATTGCTCTCTTCTCTTTGAAGGAGCTTATTTGCTCTCTTACTCTCTAGCACTCATTTACAATACAACCAATGAGTCTCTTAAATAGATCTCATGCAGACAATAATTAGACACCTAATTAAAATAATTAGATCCATAGCTCTCAGTCTAAAATTGGCTCTTGACATGCAAACACTTGGTTCGTTAGCTAACTGCCCGTAACATCCACAGTCTGAACCACATAGGTGATCGACGTCGGTCCCTGTCTACTTGGGGGTGCCAACGCTGGCTGACTTCTGACCAACATCGATTGCCTTCCTGTCTCCTCCCTACCAACGTCGGTTGGCCTGACCGATGCCAGTGCCTGACACTCAACAACCTTCTCCAGCAACCTCCTCCATGTCTGCATTAGTGAAGCTTTTAGCTCCACAACCTAACAATCTCCCACTTGGAGATAAATAGCTACACTGTACCTATACCTGTACCCCATCTAATCTATTTCCTAGCTTGTATCCCTCTTCAAGCTCAATCCTAAAGATAACCCACCACACAACTTGTGATGTACCTCCTATCATTCGAGTACCCTACCGCATCCACAACTACAAATCCATGTAGTGAAGTCCTGACCCTGAATAGCATGAATCTCTGCTGCTGGTCCCTCTCAAATACCTGAGAACTCACTTCTCTGAATTGGCTCCTAACTCTCTGACAACACCCACTGCTTGGGCAAACTCAAGCCTATACCAGACCTCATGTGATTTTAGACACTTAACTGTCCAGCCCTTAGTGTGCTCTGATTCTGCATCCTGCATAATGAACCTTGCCAACACCTGATTCACATCAGCTCCCACTAGAGACAAAATCAACCTGTGATCTCCCATGTCCCCCATGCCAAAGAATTTTGCTGCTCCAAATTCTTCATAGCAAACCACTGAACTAATCTTATCCTTAGCTCAGCAAAACCCTATATGTACAAACCTGCTATCAAACATACCATCCACATACAACAACAAAATGATGTTGCAATCATCATCCACCTAGTAAGACAAACCACAGTAGTTACCCTAACATTGACTAAAGTCATGCTTTGTCATCCCACTGTCAAAACCTGTACCACTATCTTGCAGCTTCTTCAAGACCATATGCCCTGGTCTTCCATCTCACGTGTCCGTTCTCTCTATTCTTCAACTAAGGTATCCATTCGTCTCTATGCTTTCTTCCAGCTAACAACCCTACCAAATCTCTCACTTGGTTCTGCAAACTCTCCATGCCATGCTCCCACTATTTCTTGGATCCTTCTTGCTCTGCAGTCAGCAACAAGTATAAAGAAGAGGAACTACAAATTTGAGGCTTACTTACCATCTTCAGTCCTCCATATGGGCATTTGAGACTCCTTGACAGCTTGCTATCCACCCAAAATCTGTTACAATAACTGACCTCGGTCACCACACAGTCTGCATCCAACCGACGTCAGTTCCTGCACCTATCCTGACTACCAACCCTATCGACGTCAGTGTCCACATGCTGCCAACATCGGTCCTCATGACCGACATCGGTCTTACCTCCTGCCGATGCTAGTTTTTTTTCCGATGCCGGTACCTATGTTCACCTGTGAGTGATGACTTTTTCCCTGTGAGCTCCTTTGAATCAAGTCCCATGTCCAAACTACCCTGCCCAGAAGTATCCAGCCCCATCCACTGGTCTCTATCCGCCATCTCCTCCATAAACACCAAGGCTTTCTAGTTCTTAAGCCTATCAAATATATCAGTCTTCCTCTTAAGAACATGCATCTCCTTCTTGCTCATGTGACCAAGCCTACGAAGCCATGTCTCCGTAATAAAAGAAGAATCAGTAATATAAACAAGTAGATAAAGAGTACCTATTTTATTACCACCAGCTAATTCAAGTGCATCCACTATGAGAGTTCTTATGCATCTCTCATCACCCAAAATTTTTGAAGAAATTAGCCATATCTCCAAACCTGGGACCTGCATGACCTCCTTCAACACCCATGTGTTGGCCGCCTGTGATTTCAGCTTCACTTCCCCTTTGCCAATTCTTTGGCAAGGCTCACCGGCTCCTCTCCCTGGGGTTGCATGGAAAGATGCAACATAATCTATTATCCAAGATTCAACTTTATCCAAGAAACCTCCCAAAGCATCTTGTGCAACAACACCTGCAACATCTGCATCTTCAGTTCCTTCATGCTGATCTGCTACCAACCAACAATATTCTTTTACCTACTCTTTCTTTCTATAGGACCGTAAGTGACCATCTGTGCTTTTTAACTCCTCCATTCTTAGCTTACTTTGATCTGCCATTGCTCTACTCCCACTCGATTAGAAACCCCTGAGAGTGACCTGTAACCAAACACAAAACTTGCTCCCTGCAACCTTAGCTCTGATACCATGTGTTGGGATGAATAACCGAAAGCACACAATTGAAACCAAGCAACTTAATATGCAGAAATTAACCAGAATACACAAGTAACTAGAATTCAAAAATAACACATGATATGAGAGACAATACACAACTTGTATTAAAACTCTTTCAAAAGGAAATACAACAAAGAAGGCTTCCACAGTTCTTCTTCCTTACACACCTCTAGGGCTCCCACACCTCTAAGGCATAAATAGTAAATCTTGCTTCAAAGCTCTCTCTTAGGTCCCAACACCCAACTAAAACATAGAGTTGGTGTTCACCTTACACCTGTGCTCCATGCACTCCACAAGTGCTCCACACACTCCACAAGTGCTCCATGCACTCCAAGTAGATCCCACCTGATTTTGCTCCCTGTTGTGTTGCTGTCCTATCTGATCTTTTACACCTACAAATCAATCTAGTTTTTCACACCTGTGAACCTTGACCTTGCACACACATACACCTGCAAATCAACGACCTTACTTACCCATGCAGATCTCCTATCATAGCCATGCTCACCTGATGACCAAGATCATACATACATGAAGAACCCTGCTGATTCTCCAATCTAGCACCCACACTTGGTACTGTGGCACTAGGAGGAACACACCATTTCTCTCTTCTCTTTGAAGGAGCTTATTTGCTCTCTTACTCTCTAGCACTCATTTACAATACAACCAATGAGTCTCTTAAATAGATCTCATGCAAACAATAATTAGACACCTAATTACAATAATTAGATCCGCAGCTCTTAGTCTAAAATTGGCTCTTGACATGCAAACACTTGGTTCGTTAGCTAACTGCCTATAACATCCATAGTTTGAACCACACAGGTGACCGATGCCGGTCCTTGTCTACCTGGGGGTGCCGACCCTGGCTGACTTCTGATCGACATCAGTTGCCTTCCTGTCTCCTCCCTACTGACGTCGGTTGGCCTGATCGATGTCGGTGCTTGACACTCAGCAACCTTCTCCAACAACCTCCTCCATGTCTACATCAGTGAAGCTTTTAGCTCCATAACCTAACAATTTCCTCAACCTCATTGTAACACATCCTAAGTTCCACCTAATATCATACACCATCTGGGTCAACATACATCTATTAATTTGATGCTAAAGGGTGTATTCATCACTATTCATGAGTTGTCATGATCATCCTTGCAAGCACTCCACTTCTTCATCATAATAGATATGATGCAGACCAAAGTGGCTAGATAAAAATAAATCACAACCAAGTGTGTGACCCCCTTACAAGCCATACCACCTGGCATAGATGTTCCTACTGTGTAACAACCAAAGCCAATAACCAACTCATAACAATAGAAGGAAACACATAAAGTAGAACCTCACTTGATGTTTTCTCCCTTGAAGTGAAAGATATGTAAAATTAAAACTTGTAAGGATGATCCTAAGGTGCCATATATATCAAACTCCTATGACCTCATGTAGATGGGTATAAATGAGTAGAAAGTCTACCCAGTCATGATGGCAAACATGGATGGAGAATACTATGAGAAAGAGGAAGAAAAATAATTTTTCTTTTGAAAGGTGATGTGCATGGTTTAAGTGAAAAAGTAGGTTCCCATTGAGCTATGGGTAGTCCTCCCATCCTACCCACCTTCCATCATTATTGACATAATTCATGAAGAAGTAGAGTAACTTCAACATAGAATGGACTTCTTCCAATTGTAACCTGCACCAACATTCACCACTGAGGACATGTTTGTACCTCTCTTGGAGATCCTACCTAAACAACTTGTGCATAGGCATAAAATAAGATGAGAGGATAGGGTTTCCCATACCTTAGAAGTGCACATGTTTGGATGACCATCCACTATGTAGGAAACACAACCTGCCCTTGTATCTACTGCACCACCACCTAGATGCAGATTGGTCATGATCGAGAGGAGGAAGTTATAGGTTTGAAACTTATAGTTGTGACTAACTGATTCACCACCATCATCATAGGCTTAAGATGTTGAGGATATTATACTAGAGCAATTAGTAATAGAGGAATAATATGCCACCAAGGAAGATTCCATTTGCATAGCTGAACACCAACTAAGTAAGGAGGAAAAGAAGAGAAATAAATAAGAAACATAACAATAGTACACCATGTAGAAATCTAAAGAAGTTAAGGCCAATGATGTAGAGGTGGACATTAAAAAGGCCAAGGATATGGAAAAATAAGCACAAGAAGTAGATGATGTAACCAATAATGCATAAGAGGTGAAAGAGAATAAGGAAAATGAAAAATAAGAAGAAAATAAAAAGTAGGATGTAATAGTCTAGACATAGTAGCAGGTAGAGGAAGTTTTCAAGAAGAAAAATGAGGATGATGAAGCTCTATGGCAACAACACACATAGGCACAAGCTCAATAATAATCATAGGTGTAGGCAAAATATGAGTAATAACAAGTCAAGGCTTTGGCCATAACAGAAGAAAAGTAGAAGAGGGAAGAATAAGAGAAAAAGAAGAAAGAAAAAGAGGAAGTGAAAAAGAAGAAAGAAGAAGAGGAAGTGAAAAAGAAGAAATAAGATGATAAAAGGAAGAGGGAGGAAGAAGAGAAGAATAAGAAATAGGAGGAGGAGGAAGCCAAATGAAAATAGGTTGACGATACTTTGTAATAGAGTAAGCTAGCAACAAAGACCACAATGCAACAACAAACACTAATAACCACTCAATCATGATCACAACAACCTAAGTTTCCATTAGGAGATGTCTATCTCTAAGACATTCAAATATTAACTACTTAATGCACTACCTTCTCACTCCCGCTAGCCACTATGCCACACCCAGATCCTATAGCATCCACAAGAACATTGGCCACTCTTTCAATCAAGTAGTAGGCATCTTTGGACATGTCTTGGATAGCCTTGAAAAAATAATTAGAGGGTGTTACAACCTTTCATGAGTCATTTCATAGAAGGCTACTTCCCTAGAATAAGAATGGGATCAATCTAAGGTAGAGAACATGGAACTCAAGCCCACCTACATGAAGTGGCCAAGATGATTGAGGATACTTATTTGAAGATAGTCACTCACGTAATCAATGACTAAGTGATGTTAGATTAGTGTAAACTCAAAACCTTAGTCTCTGAGATCATAAAGGAATGGTGCATAGACCAAAAACTTTATGCAATAAGCACATTGGGATAGAGTATGAAGAAAAGGACACTTCTTTAATAACCTTGCTATAGGAGTATTAGAGCATGATTGATATTTCCACCCTCCAAGTGCATCATGTCATATGAATCCTTTTGTATTGGAAGCAATAACTTGACAACTCTCTCACCAGCTCTAGTATAGATTTCACTAAAGATGCAATGGCCAAGACAACCATGCACATTTAGATTACATCAACAATTGAAAATGACCTTGCTCTCTAAGAATCATTCAATGCCAGGGGAAATGTATGTGATCAACTTATCGATTGGCATCATGAACTATGGTATAATTCATTTGCAAGTTTCCAGGTAGAATACCATGAAATTTTTTTGGAGTAGATGAGTGGTGAAATACAAATGAGGGTCAGTAATATAAAGGTATCCATGATTAATACTAAGGATTCAAACCTAAAATAACTTAGCATATATCATGCACCAATGTGCATCTTGATTTGCATGGTCTAAGAAATGATGCTTGATTGACATACCTACAAAAGTGACCTAGATCCATTCTATAGTGAGGTGGCTTAGATTATTAATGTTATAGTTTATAAATCACCATCTAAGCTCCAAAAAGTCATCATGTAATGTGAAACTACACAGTCTAGTGCAAAGGATCCTACTAGCCAGTCCTCTTCCATAACAATGCCACCTCCTAATTAAGTTCTATGCAAGGTGCAAATTTTTGAATTTTTTGTAAACAATTTTTGTATTGGGGATGATTAGCAAGAAAATCAAGGCTAGACTGGTTGAAAACCCATAAAGGGAGGCCACCTAGTTATGTTAGTCTATTAAAAACCTAAAAGGGTGGTAGGTTGGTACATTACTTAGTTAAAAACTCAAAAGGGCAGCTAAGTAGTGCACAAGAGGTGAAAACCAAAAATGACACCTTGATAGATTACTAAAATAATTTCTAGTCTATCCATTTATTCAGCTTCTACCCTGAGTGCACCATCAAATGATCCTATGACATTGTCTCAGGATAAGACAACATTTTAAGTCTAAGAAAGTATTGGGAGAAGAAAATGGATAAGTAAAGCTGCACATGATATTATTTAGATATTTATGTATTATATAATTAGTTGTTAGCTATATGTATTTTTTCCTACCCTCTATGACTTGTAAAAGGATAGAAGATGAATAGTCTCCTCTTTTAGCACCAATGTATGAGAAGAATGTGAATATTCAGAGACTGTAAATCACTATAAATATGTATGCTTGTATGAAGAAGATGATGAACCTTTATTGAGATCAATATAGACTATGTGGATATGGTTACCTATTATATTTCTTATTTTTTTCCTTATGTGCATAATCATGTTTAATGTATGGTTTAATCCTATCTAAGATATTCCAAATGCTCCATAAACTTTAATAAAGTATGAGATAATCTTAATTCCTATTTTATGCACGATAATTCATCTCTGTTATGCTTCTGTATTCCTTTTTAAGTATAAATTCTCTACATTATCTTGTGCACTTGAGTAAAACCTAGATATCCTCATCATTATCATGTTATATTTTATCATAAATCTCTACTAATAATATGGGATTGCTAAATTGGTAGGAGGACAATGTTGGTAAAAGTGGATAATAATGGGGTGCACTATTGCCCTAATAGGTGCTATTATTATAACAGACAAAAATGCTAAGCTGAAGGTGTGGTTCAGTATGAGAATGAGCTTAGGCTATTGAATAGTTTGGATAGAAACATTTTGAAGTGATTTGGGTTGCTTGAAGGAATGAGTCATCACATAAAAAGTAAAGGAAAATGGTCAAAGGGCCCCAGAATAGGTCATGAGATAAATATGTCAAATAAGTGGTCACAAGTGCATTATTTTAGCTTAAATATTAATTTATGTGTCTATATTTTACCGCATTTTATTATAGTAATGCACAATTTGAAATTACTAGAGTAAAATGAAAAGTGTGTACCAGAACTTACATGTGAAGTGTAGTCTTGAATGTAGGCCACAACACTGAATTGTGCTTCATGCAAACTTGAAATGAAAAATGTATAAAATCAATCTTTACTTAAGATGAAAATCAAGAATCAAAGGCAAGATAACTTATAGATCTAATAATAAGGAATATATATAGTTGAGGTGGTATGTGAACCATTATGTTTCTAGTGTAAAATTGGTGACTTTGAAGGGTTAAACCCTTGGAAATTTCATTTTCATCAACAATATTGGATTGGAATATGCATGAAAAAATCATGATTTATTAGGAGAGTGTTCTTAAAAATTCAAGGTATGCTTTAATCCATCATTATATACCTAAGGTGGTGAATTAGTTTGGAATTCCCATATGAATTCCAATATAATGTTTTAATGCAAAAATTGCTGCAAAACTACTTAAAAAAGGTGAACAAATTGCTAAAAATGAAATAAGGTTCATTATTGGTTAAAAATTGGTGTAAAAAAATTAGTATAATCTAGGTTTAATTTATACAACATGGATAATGACAAACATTGTCATTCCATATGTGAAACTGGTGCAAAATTGAGCATGGAAGAAATCATATGTTGCGTACATTCCCCCAATATGATATTTGGTGTTTATGGATTATGAAAGTAGGTGATAAGAAATAAAACTCTTAACAAAATATATCTGCTACCTTAGAAACATATCATGTATGATGTCCCCAAACTAAGTAAATATGAGACAAAATCTTAGTATTATCTAGAAACTAAGATTGTAAATCTATTTATTGATGCTCTAAACTATCTAAGACTGATAAATTATGGAAGTGACTATTTTATATATTCTAGGATAATATCACCCTATTTGGAGAAAATGGGGGGGATCCTATCAAAATTGAGCTCTCATATCTAAAATGAATTTTTGAGTAAACCTTAGCTTTTAATCTTCAATGTGACCTTGGGGAAAAATGGTTTAGTGGGCACACAGTATTGAGCTAACTTGTAATTATCCCATTATCAAAGGGCACTGCCTACATAGACATACTCTATAAGAGGGCCTCAAACTCTTATAGTTATCCCCTAAATGTTGTCTTGTGTATGAATCATGTAATGTGTGTAAACTAAGTACAATAGTGACCTAGCTCAGAACTTGGAAATTAAGACCTTATGGCTATTCCTTTAGTAATTTAGACTTGTGGATGTTATGTTCCTATGATTGGTGTGGAAATAAAAAATATTTTGATCAATTGAATGCTTGATAGGGTACTTTTGATAAGTGTCTTGGTCTCTTAGTTTGATTTATAGGTGAGGAATAAATGAGAGTTGATATTGTATTTATATGAATCCTATTGAGAGATAACTCACATTAAATCACTTAGGTTGACCATTGGAATATGGTTCATTTTTTAATTTGATGACTTTAGAGCACTGGACACTTACGTCAGGGTAGGACACTAATATTGACACTATTATCTATACTAGACATTAGTGTCTAGGGAGTAGTAAAGTAGGTATAGGATCAAAGCTTATAGAGGTGTAATATAAGTACATTTTAAGCATTCTAGGGAAGATAAGATATTTGAGTCATCAATATAAGACTAGTTGGATTAAGAGATAGGACAAAGGGCATAAGATATAGTATATGCAAGGCTTGCATAAGG
This sequence comes from Torreya grandis, assembly GCA_037957365.1. NCBI lineage: Eukaryota > Viridiplantae > Streptophyta > Pinopsida > Cupressales > Taxaceae > Torreya > Torreya grandis. The sequence goes on along the minus strand of JARHVA010002192.1, from coordinate 1,873,106 downwards.
CATGTGTATAAGTAAGAGAAATAACCAAGGTCTAAGTTTTCCAAGTGTACAAGACTGAAGTACTACATAATCATGAAATATCATCTACATTTCCCCTCCCTTTAATTTACTAATGAAATTAATAGTTTAAAGGAAAGGAATAAGTAACTAGGTGTGTATGCACACCTTATCTTTGCTTGAGTTGAATTTGAGTGCTTTGCTAGTGACTGAACTACAACCAAGATCATGTTACAATGTAAAATAAATGTATATAATCTTGGTCAAAATTATTTGAAATATATTGAAATGAAAGTGCAAAGTTTAGGAGTACACCTGTGTGTCGATGTAACTACCTTATTTATTGGCAAGTTGTACTGTAAAATATGCATCATTATAAGGATCTAAAACAAAGATTAGGATAAATATAGATAAATTTTTAAAATTCATATATCCAAGGATATATATATATATATATATATATATATATAGAGAGAGAGAGAGAGAGAGAGAGAGAGAGAGAGAGAGAGAGAGGCACATACCCCAAAGTTTGGATAAAAAGTGAGTTGAATTAGTAGTTGAGATTAGCTCAATTTTGCAACCCAATGATACTTATAACGTGGTGAGGTTAGTTGATACAATATGATCCAACCTAAAAAATTAACAAGTTTGAGTGCTTAATCACCTTAACCATACCAAAAGGTGAACCAACTACTATAGTAAATTGGTTTGATAAAGTTCATAAAAGTTTGTGGGGTATTAGTATGTGTAATGGTTTTGGAATCTAAAATTTATTTTAATTTTGAAATATTAGGCACATGTTACATAAAATTTACACCTTATATATGTCTCATGCTAAAACTATGTATAAAAATGGTACCATGTATATAATTCTACAACAACTATGAATATGAATCATATAACTTTGTGCTTTGACCACTTTGGATAACTATGTAAGTGTGGAGGACATGCTTCCAAATCATGCCCCCACTATTTATGGAGAAATTTGAGAATTGATATAAATATCAATGTGGAATGCATGTTTCCAAAACATTCCCCCACTATAAACTTGAGATGTTGAATTCTAAGTAAGTGTGGAGAACATGCTTCGCTTTGCATGCCCCCACTGAATCTGTGAATTGATATAAGTATCATATTGAATGAATGTGGAGAAAATTATTCTAAATCATGCCCCCATTGAATATAAAACCTATGAATGTATGGAATCCATGTCCATATGACATGCTCCCACTTAATCTAAAAATTGGTATAAGTATGAAATATTGAATGAATGTGGAGAACATGCCTCCAAAGCATGCCCCCACTAAATCTAAAAACTATGAATGTGTGGAATCCATGCCCATATGACATGCCCCAAATGAATTTGAAAACTATGCAAAGTGTGTAGAGCATGCTTCCCAAGCATTGTCCCACTAATATGCCTCCTCTTTGAGGTAAGGGAAAAATAGTACCTGGAAGTTACCTCACCTCAAAAGGGTAAGAGAAATGTAAAATTTATGAATGTAACCATGTAACATATAAAAGGAAACATGTCTAGGTAAATATATCACTAAAATGCATAGAACCCATGTAATCACATGTAGGCCTAAGATGCATGATAAAGATCATGAAAACATCTAGATAGTAATAGTATAAGCTCAACAAAAAAAGAATAACACACATAAGATCAATCAAAATCAAGTTAAAAAGTAATGGTCTAGGAAGACCACAAACAAAGGGCATGTTCAAATTCCACAAAATTGAATGGACATGACTTATTCAAATGTCCACAAAGTAAGGAATGACATATTCAAATGTTCATATAACAAGCAATGACATATTCAAATGTCCAAGAACAAGAAATGACAAACTCAAATGTCCAAGAAGGCAAACATAGGCACATGGGCTACATACAATAGAGAATATTCAAATTCTTGAACACACAAGACTCTAGCAAGGTAAAACACTCAAGTAGGTGTATAAAGGAAAAGCATAAACAACTAGCATAAACATGTTATAGTGGACCATGGATCAAACATGTTAGTAAGAAATGTCAAGTACCTAACATATCAAGTACCATGTGCAAGATATAATCATGTATAATAGGCATGTGTAAGTACATACGTAAGTTTAAACATGATAATGTAGAGTGATCATCGAATCATATAACCTATGTGTAATAAGATCGAAGAAGCAGATGCCCCCAATGTCCATATGACATGAATAAAAGAAAATTCCAAAATCCAAAATGGGAGTAGATCATGTATATGTGTATGCTTGTATATGTATATGTAGGAGTAAATGATATGCTAGCCCTTAACAAGGAAATAACACTTAGATGCCAAGGATCCAATAAAAAAAGTAGGTGGCAAAACTATTTTTGCATTTTTGAATGTTTTTGTTTTTTTTGGTATTTTTAAAGAGACTAGATCATCCTATGATGTCATACAAAGGATTATCATAGGTATCTCCCCACTCAGAACCTAGTACCAGAAATCGATGGTACTAACAAGGAGAATGTATAGGTGAAATATCTATTACTTTAGTATCTATGATGCTTAACATATGTATAATAGGAAAATGAGGTAGTGAAGTAACAATAAAAGGAATAAGGATTATTGGAACCCATATATGTGTAATTTATAGTTTCTTTAGAATATAAATAGTAGGAACATGTTTAGGTGCTCTAGACACCTGAATGTGGTGCATGGAAGATGAGGATTCTATAGAACCCATTATCTATCTTTGATGTAAAGGTCTCTCAAGTACTGACTACCTAGTAAATGGGATTGATTATTGATTACCCTATTGTAGTGGATTATCCTTAACATGATTGATAATTAATTTCCTAGGTATGAATTTCTCTTGTTTAAGAGGATGCTCATATAGAACACCAGAAACTATAATTACTCGATTGGCATGAATATACTTAACACACCCATTCACTATAAAAGGTAATACTTGAAGAGTATATCCAAGGTCATCCCAACAACATGTCAAAGTTACTCATAAAATGTATAACTGAGAAATTAGTAACCACATCTATGGAATCAACATATAAATATAGATCAATCTCACCAAGAACCTTCTAGAAGGTCTCATTGAATGTGTAATATCCCCACAGGTATTT